>JAJOZX010001580.1:237500-240000 GCA_023014485.1 Bathynomus jamesi | reverse complement strand
GGTAAATAAAGATTTTACATCGAAGCTAGCCATTGTGTAAGAATTATTATTTAATGAGGTAATTTCTCTAACGAAAGAAAAAGAATCCCGTGCTGTATACAAATTATAAGTTATAGTGATAGTATGGGAACCAAGAATTTTGAAAGGTTATAACTAAAAGTTCCTAGAGCCGATAAAATTGGCCTAAGTGGACAATTAGGTTTGTGTATTTTAGGGAGTCCATACATAATGCCTGGGCTGGATCCAGAAACAAATAATTTAGAAAAAACCGTGTCTGAGATTATATTATTAGATTTAAGTTTTCTAAATACCTATTAATTTTATCTTTGTTTTAAAATTAAAGCAAAAATGTCACCAGTTACTTTAGTAAATCTAGTTGCATCATTTAAAATATCTAACATTTTATCGACATAAACATTCCTGTCCAAAAGAACAACGCCATTGCCTTTGTCTGGTCTTGTAACCACCAATGACTTGTCCAAAGACAGATTTCTTAGACTTTGAAACTCTTCCACCTCCATATTAGATCTATTGCCATAAGGGTTAAAAGCATAAAATGAAGTAAAAGCTAAATTACGTAAATTATTAGATAAAAAGTTAAAACCTTTACTATGTGGGTCAAAGAATGCATGTTTAAAAAGGTCCTTAAAAAATAACTCAAAGTTGAGGAAATAATCGTAAAAATTAAGTTTCTTTGGAGTAAGAGAGAATTTCAGGCCTTTACAAAGGGCAGATTTTTGAATATCACTGAGAACTTTGGAAGAATAATTAAAGATGAGATCATTAGCTGCTAGATTATTAATCGTATTATATCCTAATTTTTGGAGTTTCCTGTTCTGAACAAAATTCACCCTTGCAATACATTCAAATTGCCCGTCTGAATGACGTTCAAAAGATGTGTTGAATCTATACCAGACACCAGAGACTTAAAATCACAAGTAGACCGATTAAGATCCCGATTACATTCATTACTGAACCTTTTCTTAAATTTAATTTCTGCATCTAGTAATTGTTTTTGACAGTTCCTATAGGTTTCACTTTTTGTAAATGAAAGTTACTAAGTTTGACCTCTTTTTGAGGTTCAAACTTAGTAACTTTCATTTACAAAAAAGTGAAACCTATAGGAACTGTCAAAAACAATTACTAGATGCAGAAATTAAATTTAAGAAAAGGTTCAGTAATGAATGTAATCGGGATCTTAATCGGTCTACTTGTGATTTTAAGTCTCTGGTGTCTGGTATAGATTCAACACATCTTTTGAACGTCATTCAGACGGGCAATTTGAAATGTATTGCAAGGGTGAATTTTGTTCAGAACAGGAAACTCCAAAAATTAGGATATAATACGATTAATAATCTAGCAGCTAATGATCTCATCTTTAATTATTCTTCCAAAGTTCTCAGTGATATTCAAAAATCTGCCCTTTGTAAAGGCCTGAAATTCTCTCTTACTCCAAAGAAACTTAATTTTTACGATTATTTCCTCAACTTTGAGTTATTTTTTAAGGACCTTTTTAAACATGCATTCTTTGACCCACATAGTAAAGGTTTTAACTTTTTATCTAATAATTTACGTAATTTAGCTTTTACTTCATTTTATGCTTTTAACCCTTATGGCAATAGATCTAATATGGAGGTGGAAGAGTTTCAAAGTCTAAGAAATCTGTCTTTGGACAAGTCATTGGTGGTTACAGACCAGACAAAGGCAATGGCGTTGTTCTTTTGGACAGGAATGTTTATGTCGATAAAATGTTAGATATTTTAAATGATGCAACTAGATTTACTAAAGTAACTGGTGACATTTTTGCTTTAATTTTAAAACAAGAAGATAAAATTAATAGGTATTTAGAAAACTTAAATCTAATAATATAATCTCAGACACGGTTTTTTCTAAATTATTTGTTTCTGGATCCAGCCCAGGCATTATGTATGGACTCCCTAAAATACACAAACCTAATTGTCCACTTAGGCCAATTTTATCGGCTCTAGGAACTTTTAGTTATAACCTTTCAAAATTCTTGGTTCCCATACTATCAGCTATAACTTATAATTTGTATACAGCACGGGATTCTTTTTCTTTCGTTAGAGAAATTACCTCATTAAATAATAATTCTTACACAATGGCTAGCTTCGATGTAAAATCTTTATTTACCAATGTGCCTGTTGCAAAACTATTGATATATGTATTGACAATCTTTTTAATAATACTGATACTGTGCAGGGTTTTAATAGAGGTCAAATGAAAGAACTACTAAAATTTTCCGTGGAAGACCTTATATTTATATTCAACGGTGAATATTTTAAACAGACTGAAGGTGTTCAAATGGGTCTGCCTCTTGGTCCCACCTTAGCTAACGCGTTTCTGTGTCATCATGAAGTCAAATGGTTGAATGAGTGTCCTTCCAACTTTAAACCGGTTTTTTATAGAAGATATATTGATGACACTTTTCTCCTGTTTAAATCACCAGACCATATCCCTTTGTTTCGTAATTACCTTAATT
>JAJOZX010001580.1:42500-225000 GCA_023014485.1 Bathynomus jamesi | reverse complement strand
TAACTGTGATAGTTTCGGGCATATGATAAGTCAATGTAATTACCCCTCGTATTGCTCCCACTGTCACGAACATGGTCATCGCCGTGGCGATCGCCAAAAGTGTGCTGATAAAGCCCCTGCAGGGTATAGACCCCACTTTCAGAAACCAAACCAACCACGTCCCCAAAACGTATCCCAAAAGTCAACCAATCCCCAGAAACCAGTCCATTCCCAGCCTCAGTCGAACTACCAACCCAATAAATCACGACCACAGGGTCACCCACACTCTTACCCCATGTATAAACCCCAATACAACCAGCAAGGTCAACTAGTTCGGTACGTAGAAGTACCCGGGAGGAATCATTTTCCCCAGAGAACAGTTTTCAAGAACACCCTTCAGCGTATGATATCCCGTAGAATATGATCCAGGTCCTCCCATAGAAGACCATGTGATCCCTTTTTTAGACCCTACATAGGAGGCAGCAGTTCAACCTCCTCCCTCCTAAATTACAGTAGTAAGCCCAGATACGCACACAAACTCCCCATCAGGATAATAGGTGCGGACCTCTTAGATTTAATAATAAATTGTAGTACGGATAACCAAGATTTAACTGCTCTCCTAGATACAGGAGCACACGACGTAATTAAGAAACAATGCGTAGATGAATTACTAGAGAGTACAAATTATAAATATGAACTTAAGGCACCATCCTGCCAACTTAGAGGAGTTACGGGCACACCCATACCCACATACGGAGAAATTGAGTTATATTTAGAAATTGGAAACGCGGTATACCCCGCGAAATGTTGTATAGTGGACACAGTCGCCACCTTTCAGACAGACATCCTACTAGGTATGGATTTTTTTAACCGGAATCAATGGGAGATTTACCCAGCCGGAAAGTTAGTAAAGTGTCGAAATAGGACACACCATCTCCGCGAGAATGACAGACAACTTAATGCTAATAGACTTAGCTCAGTTCAGATTTCCGAAAGAAATAGGAAACCCCCTCTACTTGAGCAGATCAAGTCGGCCGGTTGCATCCAGAGGGACAACCGCTCCAGAAATCAGACCCAGGGACAGCCAGTTGACAGCAGTTCCAGTCAGCCAGTTCAGTTCAGCCAATAAGGCAAATTTTAGTCGCCGAACCAGAATCAGATTCACAATTTTCATATGCCCTACCGAGCATATAACAGTAGCACCTTATGAGAAGATTTGTTTCCTAGCAAAAGTAGTTAACAGTCAAGGAAAATTATTAGAGTCAGAGCGTACTCTGATTACAGAGAAAAGTAATTTCAAAAGAGATGTTCTTATTGCCCAAGTCCTTAGTCAGAGTCAGAATTCAGCTATCCCTGTTGTTGTTTAAACAAAGGAGAAAGTCCTATAGAATTAACTTCAAATCAGAAAATAGGAACTGTTTCCACAGTAGAAGTAGATTCAGATTTCCCCATCAGTATGATAAATCGTGTTTCCAGTTCCTTAGAATTAAAGCCTTCAATATTAAAAGAAGAATATAAGAAATGTCTGAAGCACTCCCTTCAGGAGTCACCAGCTTTACAGGATCCCAAACTAATGGAATCACTTCTCGATTTCCTGATAAGAAATAAAGATGTGATTGCCCTAACCGGAGATCCTCTGGGCCGAACTAATTTGGTCCCTTTTGAAATCAAGTTGGAACCCAATTCCAAACCCATTTTCATTCCTCCCTATCGGGTTCCACATTCTCAGTTAGTCACTATTGAGGAACACATCAAGGACATGTTGGAGCAGGATGTCATTCAGCCTTCAGCTAGTCCCTGGTCCGCTCCTATGATTCTCGTCTCCAAAAAGGACGGAACATCTCGCCCTTGTATAGATTTTAGACGCCTGAATAACATTACCATCCCAGACCGTTTCCCGATTCCAAACATGCAGGAAACAATTCTGAACGTAGGGAAAGCGAATTTTTTTCATCCCTCGATTTAGCATCAGGTTATTGGCAAATGGAGGTCGGTCCGAATCTCGGGCATTGACTGCTTTCTCCATAACCGAGGCCATTACGAATTCCAGGTTTTACCTTTCGGAGTCCGAAATGGGCCTGCTAATTTCTCTAGGTTGATGAATATAGTCCTTTCCGACCTATTAGGTGTCGAAGCTCTCGTGTATCTTGACGATATTATCGTCTATAGTTCCGACATAAAAACACACTTTCAACGCCTTCATAATGTGCTATCACACTTGAGAAAAGCACACCTTAAACTGAAGCTTGCAAAGTGCAATTTTTTACAAGAATCCCTGGTATACCTAGGATTCCTACTCTCGTCCACAGGAATTAAACCTGATCCAGCCAAACTCGAAGCCCTGGAAAGGTACCCTGTACCCAAGACCATCGACGACGCCCGTGCATTTATTGGTTTTGTCGGATTCTATCGGAACTTTATCCCCCAATTTTCGAATTTGCTAAACCATTACTAATTTGTTCCAGAAAAATTCGAAATTTAACTGGGAATCCGATCACCAACATGCCTTTGAAACTTTAATTAATAAACTAACCTGTCATCCCATTTTACAATATCCTGATTACACAAGACCATTCATCATAGCCACAGATGCTTCCTCCTATGGACTAGGAGCCGTCCTGTTACAGGACGTAGACGGTGTGGAATTACCCATTGCTTATGCCAGTCAACTTCTCTCTGCACCTCAACGGAATTATTCCACTACGGACCGAGAGGCCCTAGCGGTATATTGGGCTTTGAAAAAATTCCGAAATATCGTCTATGGCTACGATGTAACCATCAAGACTGATCATAAGCCACTCACGTACCTCTTCAAGGACAAGCTACTTGAAGGACGATGAGTAGATGGGCACTGTTGATTCAGGATTTTGCAGCGAAAATCGTATACAAACCGGGAAAACTGCAAGTTATTCCAGACGGATTGTCGAGACTAAGCCCGACACCCGAGTGAATAAAATAGGACTTCCCTGTGTTCGACTACGAGTGTCTGCAATACTCCCAACAACAGGACCAACACCCAAAACCTTCGGGCGCGCCTGGAACAAAAGGAACCATCGAAGGTAAAGAACAGTACAACCTCAAAGATGGGCTCGTACATTTCAGGAACGAAGATGGAAACGACCTCGTGGAGATACCAAAGGATCTCGTTGATATAGCCATTGGACTTTGTCACGACTCACCTTTTTATGGACACATGGGCCGGATCGCACCATCAAAAGTCTTTTGGAGCGATACCATTTTCCCGAGATGAACAGACGGTACATGAATACATCGCCGAATGTCCGTCGTGTTTAAAGCATAAGGGCAACGTACCATCCACCGCTCCAATGCATAAATATCCAGTATGCCAGAGGCCCTGGCAAAGAACTGGAATGGATATACTGGGACCATTTCCCAAAACATCAAAGGGAAATCAGTACATCATTGTGTTTACGGACCACTTCTCGCGTTACAGCGAAGTAGCCGCCATTCCAGATCAGACCTCGGAAACTGTGGCAAGAGCCCTAGTGGAACGCGTCATCCAAAACCATACCACTCCTTCCATCCTAATCTCGGATAACGCCCTTAGTTTCACTTCCAAACTGTTCGAGTCACTTTGTAACATGTGTAGAATTAAAAATACACACATTGTGGCATACCACCGCAGGCAAACGGCTTAGTGGAAAGGCACAATCGAAAGATCTTGGAAGCCCTGCGCCACGTTGTCGATGCATCCTCCCGTACATGGGATGATTCCCTTCCCATGGTACAAACAGCCATCAACAATGGCTATAATGTGTCCATCGGGGACACCCCTCATTTCGTTCTCTATCACTACGACAAGCGTCTACCTTTTGATTTGCCCGACCAAACCGACCGGCAGTCCTAACATCTTCCGAAATGGCAGAAGCAAATCAGCAACTAGCTGAACGATCTTTCAAGTTTTTGACATAATCCGCTATGCCCTCGACCAACGAAACCAACAGATGGAGCAAGACAACATAGGCGTCATCCCCGTCAACGGACTATAATCGTTGGTATGCGATGTTATCTGAAGAGCGTGAAACCGCCAGGGGCTCATCGCAAATTATACCCAAAATGGGATGGCCCATATAGGATTATGAAAGACCTCGGAAAAAATCGTTATGAAATCCTCGACCTCCGGGATCATTCCAAACTAAAGATCATTCACGCTGACAATTTGAAGATAGCTTCCGAGCAACACCTTCCCAAAAAACAGCTGCCAGGCGTTCGAGCCGCCTATCCTTCAAAAGGTCAAGATATTAACAAATCGGGCAGGGATCAAAAAACTGAAGTAGTCACCGCGGGAACCGCTACCCATGACGAAGATTGGTACCTCGTAATACCACCATTACTCGAGGCAATCTCTGAACAAGAGGAGGCCCCAGAGCCAAGCGTCCCATCGGACCCAGACCCTGGAGAAACCCCTTCGAGAGATCACTCAGTGGAACTCCACCATCTCCTCCAACTCCACCATCTCCTCTGTCACCACCCTAGCCGATTGATGATCGACGCACGGACCCGACATACCGCCCGCAAATGCATCACCCACGTGAACTAGAACCTTCACATAAGAAACGAACCCGCTCAGAATCCGAGCTCAACGGTCGACCCCATTGCCACCAAAACGAGGCCGACCCCTTCGCCCACCAACGTATCCACACAAGTATCCACACAACTACCCCCAGCTCCGTATAACTTAAGGCGTAGAAATGAATAAAATTGTCCCCCTTATAATTTTCAAATTATTTACTCTTGTAGACCTAGCATTAAAATTTCTACCGTTGTTATAGAAAAACTTGCAGAAGGTAAATTTTGAAGGGCATGCAGACCTTTATATAAATTTGCAACCCCCTGCTAGAATTAAAATCAATCTCCTTCAGATACAAACCCAATTAAAACGTTTGAAAGTAAAGTCCAAATTCTTTCCAAGGAAAAGATCAGATAGTCGCGTTCTGTTAGAAAATACCCTCGAAAATATTCAAACTACAGCACGCGCCCTATCAGAAATATTAGCCTTACCATGGATACAAACTGAAACAAAAATTCCGAAAACTTTAACCAAAGAAGTAAAAGGGGACTGATAGATATAGGAGGGAACTGTTCAAAGGTTTATTCGGATTAGCAACCGAAGAGATATTAAAAGAAGTTGAACTTAAATTGAATCTCTTCGCTCGGAAATCGACAATACAATGGACACATGTTAGAACAAACTATTAGGTCATTACACGAAAACAATCGCTTCCTCACTCCCTTTCGGACAGATTCACATACCTTGAATCCATGTTAGCTCAATACAAAGAACACAAACGATATCTAGAATTAATAGAAATAATGAACATACAAGTAACCCTAATCGATAAATACTTACAACGAATAACTACGATTCATTCCAAGGTTTTGCGTGCAACCCAGCTAGCCCATGGAAAAATCACTCTTTCCACCCTAATACCATGGGAAATACTCCAGTCCTTGATTCACACCGCCCAGTCACAATTAAAATTATCACCCATATTCCCACTCAACCACACTAATTACCCTCAATTTCTAGAATACACCTGGACTGTACATGGACCACGCCCCTACACATACCTCATAATTATACCATTTTTCGATTTCCTCACTTATGACGTACATAGATTTCACCCTTTCCCAACACCCTACCAAAATAACTCTAATGTCTATCGATTGTATTTACCCACCGTACCACCTTACCTTTTCCTCACCAAAGATCTATCAGCTTATTCTATGATGTCAGATAGCGACGTCCGGCATTGCCGATTCCCGCAACCAAATAAACAACTCATCTGCCCTCCACTCAAACCAGTTATTCTTCCCACTACTAGGTCTTGCTTTGTCGATTTAATTCATGACCGGCATGCCCCCGTATGTTCATTTAAAAAATTTAATTCCCCTAAAACCATCCAACTACGAATTGGACCAGACATCTGGGTTTCCTTCGCGAACAGGACTGCCGCTACCCTCGAGTGTCCATCAAATTATTCCTCATTTCAATCCCTATGATTATTCGGCTACCAATTGGTTGCTCCTTGCGTTCAAAAGCCCTCCAAATATACAACCCGTATAAGGTTACCCTTAATAACTCTCACCCATTTCCGTCGCAAATTAAATTTAAACCCGTCATAGAGATCTTAAATCTCTCCATAAAACCTGTAACCATCCTACCCGAACTGCATGCCCCTGAATGGAATGATCAATTGAGCCGGTTTAAAATTTCGGATGATAACCAAAACAACCTCTTACAAATACTACAACCTGTAACCATTTTCTCAACATCTGCCGTTAGTATCATTATTGTGTGTGCTATTATCCTCGGTGTATTTGTGTGAAAAGATCATTCTGGGAACAAAGAAAAAAGTGACACGGAACATGAAACTATTTATGCACGACCAAGAGTGCGTACCCAGACCACGTGAACTAGACTTAACCACCCGACTTATGTTGTATATATAAATCTGTATTATAAAACCAATAGTTATCATCTAGTTAGCCTTAGTTAGGATGTTACGTTATTATATTAATATCATTCTAGAGGGAAGAGCCCTGTAAAAATAACATAAATAATTCCCATATTCCTATATTATCTTATCCTTCATGTAATTCTTGTATTCATTTATATAGTCTCTGTATCCATTGTAAGAAAAAGTATCCATTTTAAAAATTCATGCGTTATATGGTTCATGTATAATCTTATATATTTAACTTTATATAATGCCTATACTCATATGTATGTACGTGTGTATTCATTTTTACATAAGGACCAAAATCGCCCAACGCGAGTTTGGATAAAATATTGATTCACTTTCTACTTTGCTAAATAATTGGTGACCTGTTGTTTTTTAAAATCTCATAATCATTTTTTAGATTTCGCTTAATAAGGAATCCTGTTAAGCTTTGCAATGTTCACATTTTGTATACACACAGGTCAGTTGAGTGGGGCCTTTTAAAGCCAAACTGATTAGATGTCCACAGAAATCATTTAATCGGCATAACAAGAGTTTTTCTAGTAGTTTTGAGAAGCAGGAAGCGACAGCAATAGGCGTAATTATTTCCTGACAGAATGTCTCCGTACTTATTTTTGACCAGGGGCAAGATATATACCCTCATGAACTCTGCAGGGATATAGCTATGAGCCAGCATGGCTGATAGGAGCAATGATATATGCAGACATACTACGTCATTTGCATATTTTAAGTGCTCATTCAATAAGTCATCTACCCCTGATGCAGAACCAGTCTTTAACTCCTTAATTAACCTCTACTTCAGAAACGATATCAAAGTATTTTCCCTTGTCCCTCCTACAATCGTATCGCTGCAATCTATCTTAAGATTATCCCTACTCACACTGTTACGAATGTTAGAATAGTGGTTTTTCCACAGCTTTGCAATTTCATCCTCTCCCGACACCCCAGTGATTGTCGGAGGGAGGACATTTTTGACACCTATTTGATTCTTAACAAATTTCCAAAATTTGTTGTTATCGCTATTTATGTGAGCTACACAGGCTTTTGATGCTCGAATAAGACTCTTCTTCCTGTTTACATCACCTTATGGCCGCCTTATATATATATATATATATATATATATATATATATATATATATATATATATATATATACATATACATATACAGTAAACCCTCAATTTAACGGACCCCGATGTAACGGATTTCAGATTTAACGGACCGGACAAATAACACTGGTATGCATATGAAATTTTTTTGTCTGCTGTGAGGGTTTTTTCAACTCCTATTATATAATTTGACCATGCTGAATTCGAAAATGACATTGGTTTTCCTCAATCAGGTCAGGTTTTTTCTCTATTGACCATTTATTATAAGTCCAATTTTATCCCCAAATTTATTGATTTTTTTTAGCTTAAACACTGTAGATACGAGTAATATTATAAGAACACTCGTGAAAAATGAAAACATTGTGTGAATAAATACTTTTATTCATACAATGAATGTGTAAAAAAGTTTATTGAGGAAGGACTGAAGTTTTTTTTGGCTTTCCGTCTGTGTTTTTCTTCAGGCACGTCTCGCTTCAAACACCAGCAATAGTCCACCAGCATATTGATATCTCAGTTTCCCTGGTACCTCTCTTCCATTAAATTTTGTTATCTTGGTGAAATCATTCACCCTGTTCCTCACTATAATCCCCGCAATTTTCAGGAAAATAGTCCAAGTGGGACCACAAAAAGTGCATTTTTATGGACATGCGCGACTTATGAGCTTTGAAAGCTTCCATCAAGTTTTCGACAATGGACTCATATTCTGGACTTCTACGCTTGCCAAGAAAATCAGTGACAACTGATTTGAATGCCTGCCAGGCATTCTTCTCAGTTGGAGTCATTGCGTTTTCGAACCGAGTATCCTTGATCAAAGTTCGAATTTGAGGACCATCAAAAACCCCAGCATTTAGTTTAGCATCAGATATATGAGAAATTTACTCTCGAGATATCGGAATGCTGAACCCTCCTTATTCATTGATTTGATGAAATTTTTCATCAAGCCCAGCTTAATATGAAGTGGTGGGAGCAAAATTTTTGTTGGTGGTACAAGGGGCACTAAAACGACATTATGCGACCCAGGTTCAAAATTCTCTCTGGATGCCCATTCACGCTGTGCATAGTGCTTCTCATCCGCTCAGCTATCCCATTTGCAGAGGAAACATGGGTATTTCGTGTATCCCCCTTGCATTCCCAATACAAATGCCACAATCTGAAAAAAAATGAAAATATTTAAAGAATTTAGAGAATTTGTTCTATCAGATAAAAAAATCTATGCATTGGACTGTATCACTTCTGTGGGGAAGTTAAGTGTTCTTACACGCTCTCAAATAACCTTTGGAAAAACAACATAGTCAATAGCAATAGTTTACTTATGATATTAGTATTACCTTCAAATTTCCACAGATCCTCCAGTTATGTTGGTCGTATACGAGAGCATCCAGTAAAATTTTCATGTTATCGTAGCTCTCAGTAAGTTGTACGGAATGTGCTACAGGGACTGATGCAACCCTATTCCCAATGTTGAGAAGTACTACTTTCAAACTTCGTTTAGACGAATCTATAAATAGCCTCCATTCTGATGCGTTATATGGCAGGCCCAAGGATTCGATTAGCCCCTCAACATTGCAGCAGTACACTAAGGAAGAGGTATTTTCGTGCACTGCAAAAAACTTGCGGAATTCTTCCTCTCGTTTCCTATACCAGGAGAATGTTGTTCCCGGAGCCAGCAAGTTGTCCTCTCGAAGTTGTGAGCCCAAGATCTCGGCAGCTAATTTGGAAAGTCCTAAATCCCTGGTAAGATCATTAAGTTTGGCCTGGTTGAGAGGCCTCGGCTCATTTTGAAGCGGTATTTTGAGGTATATACGACTGGGACTGGTCATTGGTCATTGATTCATCATCAGAATCATCGAAGTCCAGGGTTTGAGGTGGGTCGGGTATTGGAATTCCAGGACCATGGGGTACAGGTCTCATAGCAGAAGGAATGTCAGGGTATACAACAATGTGTTTATTCTTCTTGTTAACTCCTGAAAATAGAAACTCAGAAACATGGATATAAAACTTGCATATGAAATAAGGAATTCAGACAGTGGCGGCTCGTGAGGGAAGGCTGCGGTCTGTAAGATATGAAATAGGTCGATGGAGTCTGTATATTTTCTTTCTTTTTCATTCATATTGTCCCTTCGGGGACAATATGAATGAAAAAGAAAGAAAATATACAATCATTGTATATGTAAATGTAACTTGTATAACAATATGTATGTGTACCTAAATGTATTTTCTATAACAATATGTATATGTAAATGTATGATTACCATTATGGTGAATATTATGCTATATATGGTGAATATTACATTATGGTGAATATTATTGTCAAGTTTCATACGAGGATTTCAAAATATTTAAGAAAAATAAATTTATAAGCCCACCTTGGAGGTTTGTCATGCAGAAATAGCAATCTGTCACATGATCCTTTCCTTCTCTCCAAATCATGGGAATTCCAAAAGGCAACGATTTCGCTCTGCCTTTGCTTCATCTTCTCAAATTTTCAATGTACGTCTTGCAGCACATATGAGGGGCGAAATTTTTGTCCTGGTCCCCTAGCTTAATTCCAAAGTATGCTCTATACATTGTCTTCACAAATTTAGTGATTTGGCATGGTAACCGTCCCACATATGTAGCAGAATCTATTGTGATCATTTTTACACGCTCTATTCATTATGATATATTTTATCTATATGCCTGAAAAGTAAAAAAAAAATATTATACAAGTGAAACAAGTGATGATAGATGTTACTGTTCAATTCTGCTTTGACAAAATCATGAAAAATTCTATTTTACTTATGAGGCCATAGCCGGATAACCTGAGCTGATTGAGAAAAACGGATTACAGATTCGAAATCAGCAGGAAAAACTCTATAAGAATCACTTACAAAACCCTTGACAGCAAAATTGATGCATACCAGTGTAATAATACAGTACATTAATTAATAATAATTTAAAAAAAAAAATATTAAAAAATCTTAAACGCCGCACCATGCGGTCAGGTTGTATACAGTGTGTTTCTGTGATTTCTGAATTGTGACTTTATTAAATAATTTTGCAATCCTTACAATTCAAAATGGCATCAAGTGATAGAGGAGTTAAAAGAAAGCATGTGAACTACAAACATGAACACAGCACTCCTGGTCGCAAGTTAAGTAAGGAGCGAATTTCTGCCTTACTTTGTGCAAATGCTGATGGCTTGCATCGCCTGAAGCCCATGGTGGTAGGGAAATCAAAGAAACCACGCACTCTTAAAGACATTATGAATCAGTTGCCTGTTATTTACACCAGCTCAAAGAATGCGTGGTTTACTTCAGAGATTTTTTCTGACTGGTTCTTCAACCACTTTGTCCCTGATATGAGGCGCTTCCAGACAGATGTTCTGAAGATTTCCCCAATAATGTAAAGGCATTGTTGCTTCTTGACAACGCCCCTGCTCACCCTAATGCTGCTTGTACATCACAACCATCTACAAGCAGACGACACCAGTGCCTCCATTTGTGCACATTTTCAATTTAATGGACTTTTGGCATTAACGGACAACCTTCCCCCCTATTAGTCCATTAAATCGAGGGTTTACTATATATATATATATATATATATATATATATATATATATATATAATGAATAAAACCACGAAGGGAAAAGAAACACAAAGTGGTGCTCAAGCACTTTCATCTAATGACATCCTCAGGAACACAGTGTTCCTGAGGATGTCATTAGACGAAAGCGCTTGAGCACCACTTTGTGTTTCTTTTCCCTTCGTGGTTTTATTCATCATAAATATTTTTCACGTGTCACTTTCGCGAAATAATTTTCATATATTATATATATATATATATATATATAATATATATATAATGTAAAATTCTCGGGAATAATCTTTAGAATATTCTCTGAACCAAGAATTTGAGAATTTTCTTTTTTAGAATATTTGAGGGGTTTTTCAACTACTCTGATACAACTTAACTTCAGTTCCTGTCAAAATGGAGAAATTCTAAGTCAGAAGTGAATGATAGGATGAGTGAAGAAATAAATAAATTAACTAATGCAAAAAATTTATTGAATCATTGTATAAAGACTATTTCAATTCAAAGTACAGTATTTACAAGGGATGGCAGTGATTAAATCAATTGATTTTTTTTATGAAAAAAAAAATCATGATTTTTATTTGATTTTTTTTCAAAATTATATATAGAAACTCCTCCTCCTCCTCCTCGCATTCTTCTGTATACTTCTCTGGAACATGAGACTTTTCTGGGCTATCCCCATGTGCTAAAAGTTTACTTCATACTTGCTCTTGCTATACACAACCACAACTAACCAAGGAAACAATTTGCCATCCTTTATATACTATTTTCTCCCAATTCCAGAGTATTCTAGAATGTTCTGGAGTCATCTAGAATATTCTCACACATCCTAGAAAGTTCCATAAGGTTCCGAAATATTCAAGAATTCTCTAGAAAGCTGCAAAACAATCTAAAAATATTTTAAAACTAAGAAAAAAGAAAATTCTTGAATATTCTCGGCAAATAATATTTTGGAGAATATTCTCAGAATATTCTCAGAAAATGAGAATATTCTCGCCTCATCACATTTTATTTATATATAATATATATATATATATATTATATTATATATATATATATATATATATATATATATATATATATATCATCACATTATACATATATAAGGCAGCTGTTTTGATGCATATCTTGCAAATGATCAGCTAATGGGGTTGGGGGCCCAAAAAAAAAATCTTGTCTAGGGCCCCAAAAATGCTAGAAACACCACTGACTGTAATTATACACAATTAAACAACAAATATAATTCACAAACTCAAGGCAGTTGAACAACAGAAGGTGGGAGGAGATGAGCAAAGCTCTTTGCTGATTGGCTGATGGGAAATGTAAATAAAGCATTCCATAGTTGCATTTACAAGGATCTAGCTGCATTTACACTCATTTTTTGCGGAATGGGACGTTTTGGCACCGACGTTCTGGCGCTGCCATTTGGGCACGGAGCCAGTTTGGCACCACCATTAATTAGTTAACTTTTGTTAAAACTAACGAAAATATGACGACAACCTAACCAATCATCAAGGGCGTACAGTTGACCTAACCGGGCAGTGACGATTGGTTAGGTTAAGTTGTGATATTTTTGTTAGTTTTAATGAAAATATCATGACTGAACCTAACCAATCATCAATGGGGCAGATAACAGAAAAGTACCCATATTATACATACACCTTATAATACACTGACTCTTTTGCTCGCACCACCAAAAAAGTAATGAAGGGTCACTAGGGTGGCAATAGCCAATAGGGGTAAAAATCCAAGTTGCCTGGAGGAGCGAGTGCGGTGGCGCGTTTGGTGCAGTTCCTGAAGAAAATCACTCAGGCAAATGTTTAGGACTTTTGATAAACATTAGGGGGTGGTACAAGAGTAACAAAGTTTCCACCATTGTCACTTACTAATTCTCTATTTTGTATACTTTGCAGGTAGATGAAAAATGGCGACTACTCTAAGAAAGAATGATGTTTTATGACTACTGGAGACTTCTCCCAACTCATATGCCCTTACAGGAGCCAAATTGCCGTCCAAGCGGCAGGTTCTGGAACGATTCTTGTTCTTTCACCTGTCCGAGTCTCGCCCTGTCAGAGAAAGTAGCCGACTGGTGATGACAGAGGTCGAACAGATGTGGAAGAATGCAAGTCTTCCGACTCAAGCTACGCACCAGGCACAAGACAAGCTGGAGAACCTCCATTCTGAGTGGAGAAGCTTAAAGAAATTACGAGCGAGGCGTACCAAAACCCAGATGGACAAGGAGAAGGTCTTTCTAGAAGGTCTGAAAGGCCTGTTCGATTGCGCTCACGGTGATGCGCTCAAAATCATCAAAAATAAAGAAGACAAGCAGTTTCTTCTTGCGCAGCGTGAGCCTGGTCGTCGAGGAACTATAGGACTTGTTGATCAGAAGTATATTAGACAAGAGGAGAACAAAATGACGCGGCAGCGTGAGCAAGAGAAAAGGAAACGAAGGAACCTGAATGAACTCCAGAAGATGGACAGGTCCGTGGTTTTGGAGTCGAGCAGCAGTTCTACAAACGAGGATACTGACAAGGAAGATGAGGTGAATGTCGGAGCAATAGGGGGCGCGTCATCTGCCACTCCCAAGAGGAAAAGATCAAGAGGGTTAAATCAGATTGTTACTCAAGAACTGGCGCAAGCGTTGGATCGCACAAAGATATCCAATCGCCGGGCAGTCCATGTTGTGGCCAATACCTTAGCAGTTGCTGGACAAAGTATGGAGCACTACGCATTGAATCGAGAGACAATCCGACTAGCTCGAATGAAATTCCGCCAAGACATCGCGGACGAGCTGAGAAGGTCCTTTTCCCCCACGGTACCATTAACAGTTCATTCGGATGGCAAGCTCCTTCCAGACCTTACAAACAAAGAG
This sequence comes from Bathynomus jamesi, assembly GCA_023014485.1. Classification (NCBI taxonomy): domain Eukaryota; kingdom Metazoa; phylum Arthropoda; class Malacostraca; order Isopoda; family Cirolanidae; genus Bathynomus; species Bathynomus jamesi. The sequence goes on along the minus strand of JAJOZX010001580.1, from coordinate 210,983 downwards.
AAGGTCGATCGCCTTGTCCAGTCCTGGTTTCAGGAGAAGGTGTGATGAAGCTGTTGGGGGTGCCAAAGCTGCCATCATCAACAGGTCTGGCGCAGGCAACAGCAGTGCATGACATGCTGGAAGACTGGCAGTTATCTCCCGGGATCGTAGCCATGTCTTTTGACACGACATCATGTAACACCGGTCGCTTGAACGGCGCTTGTCAATTCCTCGAGCAGAAGCTCGGGAAGAAACTTCTCAATCTTGCTTGTCGTCACCACATCGCGGAAATAGTTCTCGAAAAAGTTTTCGAAGCCTTAGTAGCATGCTCTTCGGGACCAAAGATCAAGCTCTTTCAAAGATTGGCGGAGGTGTGGCCAAAGATTGTAAAGGATTCGTTTCTTTCTGCTGAGGGAGACCGTGAAGTAGCAGATCGGATGCACGCATTCAAGGAGAAAGTTGCAGAGTTTGTGCACGAACAGTTGAGATCTCAGCAGCCTCGCGATGATTACCGTGAATTCCTGGAACTCGTACTGCTATTTCTCGGAATAAATCTACCACGGGGAAATCATATTCAAACTCCGGGTGCCCTCCACAGGGCACGGTGGATGGCAAAATGCATCTATGCATTTAAGATCTTCTTGTACCGTCACCAGTTGCGGAACTTGGGGAAACTCACGGACCAGGAGCTCCAGGGTGTTACTGACTTCTGCCTCTTTGTTGCAGAGATTTACGTTAAAGTTTGGTTCAATGCCCCGGTAGCCAGATATGCTCCGTGGTTGGACTTGGAGCTGATACAAAAGCTGGTGCAGTACAGACAAGTTAACCGACGCGTGGCAGAGGCCGCTTTGAAAGGGATCACTAGCCATCTTTGGTACTTAAGTGAAAAGTTGGTCGCTTTGGCCTTTTTTGATGAATATCTCAGCAGCGCGGTGAAAAGAGGCATGGTTGAGGCGCTCAAAATGAAGAAAGGAAGAGTCCTTCGCCTCGTGTGACAATTGATGTGGGAGATGCTGAACATCTTTCTTTGGCAGCCTTTGTCACGAAGAACACATTGGCCTTCTTCCACCTGCTCCAGCTTCCCACATCCTTCCTCTCCAAGGATCCGGAGCAGTGGGAAGATGAAGATTTTCAACAAGCGAAACAGCGCGTCTCTGCCATCAGTGTTGTCAATGATCCCGCAGAAAGAGGAGTTGCCCTAATGAAAGATTTTAACGCTGTGCTGACCACACAGGAGGATCAACAGCAATACGTTCTTCAGGTTGTGGAGCAGCACCGGAAGATGTTCCCTGATGCCAATAAATCCACGTTCATTCGAAGCCAGAAAAATTAGGCATAATTGTAATCTATCAGATCACTACAAGTTATTGCAGTCCTATTTGAGGTTGTTTGAGTCTTATCAGAATCGTTCTTTTCAGTTTTTGTTTTGTATAACTTTGAAGCTCACTCGAACACTCGTTTCCAATAGCCTAGAGCACAAAGTTCTTTGTGTCTTGTACCACCACTTAAAATAAGATTAGGAACTTGAAATTTGGCAGAATTTGTTTTTTCAATAAACCGAATAAAATGAGCACCCGCACATTTAAATTTTGCGACTTCATTTTTTATTGCCACCCTAAGGGTCACGCTTGCTACATTTATCAAACACACACAAATATCCATTATGTGAAAACTTCTATTTCCCTTTCTTACTTGATATCTTTTCAGACATTTATGCTATTAAGGGCAACAACACAACTTATCTGAAAAGACAGACAGCACTTCAGGTTAATAACCAAGTATTACTACTTAATACTAATTAACGGCGGTGCCAAACCAGCTTCGCGCCCAAACAGCCGTGCCAAAATGTCCAGCGCCAAAATGTCAGCGCCAAAACGTCCTAGATGGCATTTTTTGAACTGCCATGTGAATATTTTTTTTTTGTTTTTTACAAAAAAGGACTCCAGGACAGATTTCATTATAAAGGAGCTTCATTCCCAGAGGATTCATTAATAGAGGTATTACTGTACATCATAAAGACCTAAAATTATATTCAAATGTGACTTGATTAAATTCCTAACCAACTACATTGGAATGTCATTAATGTCCCCACCTATATCTGTGACCTTGACTTTTGAGATATATGTATGTACTGTATGTATGTGTGTACGTATGTTTTCATCAATTAATATCAAGTTGTTCAAACGTTATTGCACAGACCTCCATGTCACACACTGATCTTTAATGGAGGGACCCCATTCTTGATTATCCATGCGTATGATGTGCAGGCAAAATTTCATCAGTTAGTTTAAGGAGATGAACAGTTTCGCCCAAAAGTGTCACAAATCCATGGATCACTCCAGGAATTATCACTTCAATAAAGAACAGAGATAAATTATTCAAATTGCAATTACAGAGCAAAATTCCTAAAATACAATATACTCAATACAGAAATAAATGGACTAAAATAATCAAAATTGCAAAATATAACTATTATAACAATCAACTTTCCAAACATAAAGGAGACATGAAAAAAAACTTGGACAACCATAAACAATCTTCTCGGAAAGAAATTAAGAAAAATTCAATAGAGAAATTAAATGTTGATAATAAAGAAATTACTGATGATACTGCTATTGCAAACTCTTTAAATGCACATTTTACTTCAATAGCAGATAAGCTTCGCTCACAATTAATAAATAATGATCACTCACCTCTAGAATATATGCCACCCAGCCCACTAAATTCATTTTCTTTTGTTCCTGCTACCTCTACTGAGGTCCAGATTATTATTGATAAATTAAAAAATACAAAAAATAACATTCATAACATTCCTATACCTATATTGAAACTTGTTAAAGATAAGATATCTGTAACTTTTGCTAAAATTATCAAAGTATTTCCAAGGAATATTCCCATCAATGCTAAAAACTGGTTGTATAACACCCCTTTTTAAAGGGGGTGATCCTACACTAGCAACAAATTACAGGCTGGTGTGTTCATTATCTGTGTTCAGCAAAGTTTTTTAAAAAATTGTAAAAAGTAGAATGCAGCAATATTTAGAATCCTACAATTTATCATCTCCAAATCAATATGGCTTCCGTAATAATATAACAATGGAAATGGCTATTTTAAATCTTATGGAAAATGCAAATATAGCTAAGGAGAACAAAGAAATAATGATATCAATATTTATGGATTTGAGTAAGGCGTTTGATGTAATAGACCATAATATTCTACTTAATAAATTATATTGTTACGGCTTTAGAGGAGCAATCAGTGATTGGTTTAAAAGTTATTTGTCCAATAGATATCATTTTGTAACAGTAAATAAGGTTTGTTCAACTAAAGCACTTGTCAAACATGGTGTGCCACAGGGCTCAGTTCTGGGTCCACTGTTATTTTTATTATATATAAATGACCTTCCACATTCATCTGATTATACTGAACTTCATAATGTTTGCAGATGATACAACTGTCTCTTTTTCTTGCAAAGATGTTAATACAGCTAAGAATATATTTCATTCGGAATTCATCAGTGTAATGAAATGGTTGACCACCAATAAACTCTTCCTAAATACCAGTAAAACAAATTTCATGATTTTTACTAATAAAAGAAATGTATATCTTGATGAACTTAATGTTAATGAAATCGCCATAAAAGAGTGTACTCTAACAAAATTTCTTGGTATAAAATGCTAGATAAGAATTTGCAATGGAGTGTGATCATGTAAATTTTATCACAAAAAAGATTAAGGAGCATTGCTATAATGTTTAAACTTAAGAAATGTAGTCCCTAAACAAGTTTTATTGACTCTTTATCATACTCTTGTTCTTCCTTATATAACATACTGCACCCTTGTTTGGGGAAACTCCACTAACAATGCATTAAATGGTATCTTTGTCATCAAAAAACGAGCAATAAGGTTATTATCTGATGCTGATTTCCTTGATCACTGTAATGCATTATTTAAAGAGCTAAACCTACTAAAGCTTAACGATATATCCAAACTGGCACTTTTTATTTTTATTTACAAGTGTAAGAACAAAATCATTAATTTGCAATGGGTAAATAGATATTTTGTAATTCATCAAGAAATCCACTTGTATCAGACCAGAAATAGATCAAAGCTTGTTATACCTCAATTTAGATTGTCTTCATCTCAAAAACTACCCATTTTCATTGGATTGAAACTATGGAATGACTTACATGCCAATATAAAAAATATTGTGAATGTAAATTTGTTTGAAACCAAGTTGAAATCCTGATTAATAATGGCATACTAACAAAAATCTAGGATTAATATCCACTAATATTGTCCATTAATATTGTTTAAAATTGTAATACATGTTTTAACTATAATAATACTTCTTATTTTTATTTATTATTAATTAATAACAACTAGCTGCTTATTTTAATAAGAGCCCAGTAACCTAAAGCTTAAGGGCCAAATTAATAAAATAGTCGAGCTTCACAATTATTCATGTCATTGTAAATCGAAAAAACTATTTTTTTATTATTATTAATAAAGGTATTCTATTCTATCAGTTCAAAGGTTATGACACAGACACTAAAAATCCTATTTGACTTTGTCTTCAATCTGTGACCTTGACCTGTGATTTGGGACCTGATTTTGCTCATGACATATCACCTTTTAACCCTTTATTGCACAGTGTTACTTTACTATTTTGTTCTGGCTCACACAGATTATTTATTCAATCTCAGAAAGACCTGTGCAGTAAAGGGTTGACACATTCGTTTAATCCTTTACTGCACAGAGGTCTTCCGAGACTGAATAAATTGTCTGGTGTCAGCCAGACAAAATCAGTAAAGTACACGCCTGAGTTGTGTGGTTTCAAAAATATTGTGCAGACATGAAAGTGTGATGAGCAGAAGATGGATGGACTAAACAAAGCAATTCAGTTTGGCCCCACCAAATTTATTTTGGTTGGGATCATCTCATAAATACCAACCTCGGAGGGTTCAAGTAATGCAGAAACCTTCTTTGCCCTATCTTTGAACCATATTAACTTGAGTTGTTGATTAGAGTAATTATTAGTTAAATTATAATGATAATCAAAATCTAATTATTTGTTATACCTAAATTCCAAAATCAATAAATCAAGCCATCAATATATTGGAATCTGTACAGGCAGTCCTCAGTAGCAACATTATGCATTCCTGAGAAAATGTATTATTATTATCTAAAACAACATTATCTGGATTACGTTTTCTGATAGGTTACCATACATGTTAAGTGGGGGTTACATTTGGACAAAATATTTTTAACTACTATTTACACAATAAATGAATAGTTAACCTCAGAGTGTTATATAGTGTAAAATCTAATCATAGCCACTGTTGATTGTCAAGTTCAGTGACCTACTATCAATGCTAATGATTCACCTGAGTCACCATGCTTTATATATCCATTTAAACTCAAAACTGTACCTTTGCCTTTTCTCCATTTTCCCCATCACTAATTTCTCCATTTTACGCCATGATTAATCACAAGTCAATATTTTTATGAAACAAAAATAAATTTATGAAACCTGGAATAATGCTTCCAAATGGCAATGCTGGGCTCACTGAACTTCTAAACTCGTTGCCAACCGAAGTTGCCAAAATTACATACAGTGCTGCTACTTACTCCGACAAAATTCCCTGAATGTCAGTATTGCGAGGAATGAGCATCAGTATCTGAGTTGGAGTAGTACTGTATATGTATAGTGTCGTTATTGTGAAAATGTTTATCTGACCCATCATTCTCTGAGGACTGCCCGTACTTAAATTCATTGTGATGATACAAAAGCTATTTGCCTCCTTGTCCTCAAGATAGGACAATACTTCAAAAGAAATCTTTCTGGTATTACAGTACAATATCATTACTGAAAAATCTTCAAAGTAACACACAACTATATACGAGTCTATAAAAAAGAAAACTTGTTAAAAGAAATTGTCCTAATCTACTCTGTCACTCCCTTTCCTAATCCCCCTTCTCTACCTTGGTTTCACTCTCCTTATACATAGTGACCTGCCTCAATACCCTCCTCAATTGCCAAAGCTGGGCTCTAATAAATCCATTTCTTATTGTGACTTTATTCCCTAACTGAGAATATTATATTAGCCCTAATTAAATTCCATAGGAAGCCTACTTTAAATATGTTAGGACTTGCATACAACAGCTGACAGGAGAAACTTAGGATTGGGACCTACAGTTTACTAGTTTATAACAAAAATAGGGCTGCCTAGGTGATACCCAAAGTACCGTACTGACCTACTATAGTCCAAAACCAGTACTGCAAGATTCCCTGAATTATCCAACCATAACTATTGTAAGAGCATCTTGTCCACATTGGCCAGTGTTCGAATGATTTTGAAATCTAGAACAGAGTCCATACCAATATTTTTTTCTCCTTCTTCACTAGCAGTGTGGTAGATCTGGCTCAAGGATGCATCTACAAAAAAAAAAAATGTTAATGCAGTGTATTCTAATATGTTACCAATTGGTAAGTTATTTTAAGCAACTTAGCTAACAGCAACCAAGATCAATACCCTACCTTAAGCCAGGCCTAGGCTAATCCATAAATACTCAGAATTTATGGTTTAAAATTAAGGAAAATATCCTTTCAGAAATTAAACATATTTGTGTTAGGCCTATACTTAATGTACTGTATTTCATGCTTTACAATGAACAACACTTATAAGAGCAGCATGCTTATAAAGCAATCCAGGACAGATCATGCAGTACCTATATATACTTACCACCACACCCCTTCCAATTTTCCTATATTTGTTATATATCATTGTCTATACCAAAAATCCCAAAATTCAAGTTTTAGATTGATTGGACTTACGGTTCAAAAGTTATGGCCCTTCCAACTTTGGGGGGTTCTCAGGGACCCCCAAAATTTTGAATTACCATATCTTAACCCCTAATTGAGATTGAAGAATGATTCAAATTGCATTTGAAAGGTAATTTGTCAAATATTAAATGAGTATAGACATGGATAGCAGGTTAGTTGAGTAAAAAAGTTGTTACAATTTGTATTATTAAAGAGGGTTCCCCCTTCCCCCCCCCCCCCCCCCGACTTCATGGCTTTTTAAAATAAAAATTTTCATATCAGATTAAGCCCAAACTCTATCTGTATAAGTATCATTTACAAAATTGCTGTGTATTTAAGTGTAAACTGTTTTTTTTGAGATTTGAATAGTGATAACTTCACTGAAAAAAATCAAATCTTTTGCAAATTGTCAAATATAAAATTATTTTACCCTTTTCTTATTCAACTATGCAGCAATATATTTTATACATATGTCTAAGTATATAAAGGATACAAAATATATAAATAGAGATAGTCTATTAAAAAAAAACCTACATTAATTATAATAAAGATAGCCTGAATCAAAAGCTAACACAACTAATGTTAAATACTATCGAGTAATCAAAGGAAGTGTGCTTAGGAAGCAAAGTGTTCTGTTCTCTTGTTGATTGTGTACATGTGTAAAATAATTGGATTATAGGAGGCATATAGAGGGAATATTTTTCTTTGCAGAAATTCACAGTACATAGCTCCATACAGTACTTAATAGAAAATGGCCTAAATGTAAAGACTATACCTATCATTGCTGTAACCTATTCAAAACACACAAAAAAGTTATTGCGAGTGCTTTGAGATCACTCCCAAATCATGTTATTGAAAATAGTGATCCTGTACATGGTCAATTCCATATGAAATCACCCAATTTGAACAACTTCCAAGGTCACCCTCAGAAAATTTTGAAAAATATCATTTGTCATTCTATCCAACTTATGCACAAATCCCAAATTTTAGGTCAATATTACTTATAATTTTTGAGATACAGCAATTTGAAATTATGCTTTTTTTCCTTATTTTTTGCATCATTGGCAAAATCACAAAAATTCCAACATTAGGCAACCATATCTTTTGTTTATCCCTTCGCAAGACTGATATGTGGTACATATGGTAAACAGTAGTCAGAGAATCCATATTTGATGTCAAATCAAACCTCTCTCTTATAGTTTGCCATCTACAAGGCTTCAAAATCAAGAAGCTTAAAATTCACTAATGGTTACCTTCTTTTCACTAGTACTGATAAAAAACTATCCATACTTGAGAGCTGAAATTAATTTTACAGTTTGTCATAATGTATTTATAGTCAGAAATGCTTTCAAAAGTCTCTATTATCTATAATTGGAAACAATAAATAATAATAAAATTGGAAAATTTTATTTTTGCAAAAGAAGCCTATTCATGCCATTATTACCCCATCAGGAGAGTTAGCCATTACTTTCATATTTTTACCATATGTTCATATACATTTAGGCAAACTACAATCACAGTTTGGTTTTGGTGGTCAGCTTTCTTCAATTTATTTTTTTTTTTTCAAAATTACCATAATTTACACAAAAATGCAAAGTAAAAATATCAGAGTAACATGAATATATTTCAGCATTACACATACATATATCATGAAAAATGATCATCTGAAACATTTGAGAATTACAGATATAACCTTATATCCTTTTGTCATTTAATAAGGGACCTGAAACTGAAAAATATTTCTGAAATCAAGATTCAAACTTAAATATTCAATTTGTTAAATTCACCATGTCCTCAATTTAGTAAATATGTACTGCTTAAACATGCGTTTAAAGTGAAGTTCCTACAAATGAATTACTTGATTACTCGACATTCATCTGATACTTAAAGCACTCTAAAGAAATGTAGGAAATAGGGTTTGAATTTTGTTAAGGTCACTTGGGTTTAGGGTATAATGATGAGCACCTCTTCCCTGGACAGTTGGTGAACTTACTACACAGATAACATGTTGGAATGGCACCAGCATTCATCTGTTCTTGATATTGCTGGCCAAGACAAAACACTTTCATGTGATCTTTTCATGAACGTGACTAAAACATCAGAATGTTCATCAGAATGATCTTTTATATTATCCACATACCAGTTTCCATCATAAACACATGCTACATATTTGCCAGGCTGGCAAGTTTGCCATTTGCCAACATTTTGATCTGTGAGATCTGCATCATCATCACCAGTGCCTATGGTCACAGTTGTGTAAGAACTTTGTCCTTGTCACTCTCAAATTTTAGAGGAGAACAGTCCAGGACACTAGCACTTGTGTTCAGTTCCTGACAAAGAACTACTACTGGCTTAAAATCTTCAACTGACCTACTGGTACCTGCTCCATCATCCAGTAGAGGCTGTAGGCATTGTTCTTCATATTGTGTGGGGCACTTGCTGCACTCTGGGCACAGATTTTGTCCTGGTTTTATATTCAGCATTCTGGCAGTGTCACTGTCAACAGTGTGTAGGGATTCTGATAATCATAAAATACAATTCTAAATCAAATTTTTCTCAAAACTCACTCGCCATAAGATACAAAACTGCAAATGTTATAAATGAATATAAACTTACTGGTATTAGATAGGAACGTTAGAACAATGTAAATACAACATTCAATAATAATGTAATATATAAGAAACTTACCTGCGATTTTCTTTGTGAACTTTTCTTGGGTCTGCACAATAGCGTTGAAGATTTTCGTAATGAAACAAAAACATTTTCTCATGATGAAAAAACACAGTATCACTGTTTGCCAACAATATATCACATCTCCATGACAGCAGTGCTTTATCCTCACTGGTTAACTTATCCAACATGAGTATACCAAGTTTTTCTCAATAAGCCCTTTTATGACATACATCATGTACAGTGCTTACAATAAGTCTCACGCCTCTGTCTCGTCCCAAGCTAGTCTGTTAGGTATAGAATGGGCAGTCCTTATGGCAATGGAGGTGTGTTCGGATTGGTGCACATAATTGCTCTAACCCCATCAATGACATCCATTATTACGTCACTTCTGCTACATTTTAGTATTTAAAATACAAATGATTAAGAAGCAGAATGACCAAGTTTCAGGATGGTTATGGAGCAATCCTAGTCATCATAATATTAGCTGGGTATTACATTATACTGTCTCAATATATACTGTAGACTATAGAGAACAACTAATTCAGCAAATATCCCAAATCATGGCATGATACCTAAGTTATTTTGACGCAGGTCTAAATTATTTGCTCAAATGCAATGATTGATATTAAGTAATTGTTGGGAATTGTTGTCAAAATTGTTGTTTGTGATACATATCCTACGTGAAGAATCTAATGACCAAATTTCTCAGTGAACCTCTCACGCGCTCGCATTTTGAGGAAGTCACGGTCGTCTCACTAATAGATGGTTTATCCACTGGGTAATTCCAGGACAAATAGACAAATGAAAGTGCCAAATGTACACTCCACCATCTCCAAAATTCATGAAACTTGGTGTGAGGGTTGGTTTTGGTCCAAATTACAAAAATCTGAATTTTTTTGAAAATTGGTCAAGTTGGTCAAATTTTATGGCTTGACCAAATTTTGGTCAAATGAAAAAACCAACAATTTTCAAACGTAAATATCTCAGCTGCTAATTGTGGTAGCATAATAAGTCTTAAATGATAAAATATGTAAAATTAACTGTAGTTTCTAAATATGTATCATTTGTTTGGGGTAACAAAAATAAAATTATGATTTTTTGGAATAAAATGTCAATTTTCTTTTTTTGCGATTTGGCAGCAAAGATATCATTTTTCGAAAAAAAGACCAAGATTAAAAAATGTTTATTTGATGTATGTACACCATAATAAGTAATAAAAAGTCAGCTTATAGTTTATTATAAGGCTCAAAACTGAGTTTGAAATTAAGTAATAAAATTTTTTTTCAGACGACTAAGATTTATTACAGAATTGTTGGTCCAAAAAAAGACAATTTTCAAATCATATAAAAAATATATGTAGATAAACCAAAGGAGAAAAAATCTTTTAAAATATATGTACAATGTACATACATAACCTCTCTTATATTTAGGGACAGAATATATTGACAATAATAATGTTTAATTTATAAAGCGCTTATCAGAGTATAAAATACTCTTCCTAATACTACACGTACACAAGTCTCTGAGAATGAATTAAGAGACAGTATTCTCATCCAGTGAATCCAAATTTTAGACACTAATAATATAAGAAAAAAGAATTTGAAAAGATTTTTATAACTATTAAATATACACACAAATCTTAGATAAAAATTTTAGAAATATTATATAGACAATCAAATAGTTTACATTCGATAGAATTTATTTTATCTTCTTTGAAAAGTTATTTAATTCTTGAAGCGGAAAAATGTATTGTATTCTTGTTCCTCCTCGTGAACTTGCTTCAATACTCCCAAATATATTTTCTGTTGGAACGTGACAAACATCATCTTGCGCAGGAAAAATATATGAGGGATATACACCCAAAGGATGGAGAAATTTTATCAGAAAATCATCATATTCACAGTCAAAGGACTGGACTAATCCGAGCCATAGTTTATTTTCATACATACAACCCACAAAAGAGCCTGTTTCAATTTCGCGTTGAGAGAGAGTATTATGTTCTTGATCCAAAGCAGAAACTCTAATGAGCTCTCTTATTTCGACTGACTGTGCACTCTGAGAGAGTGGATGAACCTTCAATGAATTCTTGGAAATTGGGACGAAGCGATGTAATTGTTGAGTACCTTTGATAGAAGTAATAGGTTCACTCAGACATTTTTGCAAAGAAGGCTCTACATCTACAACTTCTGCCTCAGAGACGTAAAAAAAGTCAATAGCGGTTAGGAATTCTTGAGAGCAGAAATTGTAGAAGTCCTCAGCTGTTAAGATTTGATGGTCGAGAGGCCATCGTAAGCTTTCTCTGGCGACTGCTCTTTTTACCGTTCCGCAAATACCATCGCAGGCATTCCTCCCGTGGGATGTCGCCAAAAAATTCCACTCAGCATGAATTTTGATGTCTTCGAAATGATGGCATAAATTTAGAAAATTTGTTTTATTCTTATACTGAGCCGCGCATCCATCTGTGAAATAATGAATTTTAGTTAGGTTTGAATTTTGTTGTTGGATGCACAGGATTAATTTTTTGAAAAAAACTATGAACCAGAATTGTATCATGCCTGCGACGGTTTGAAACGAAGCAGTAACTTTTGCAAATTAGTTTTCCTGCATTGTTTTTGGAATAATAAATGAATGGGTGCACTGTACATTGCAAGTTCTCCCAATGAAACCCCTGGGCACAATCTTGTACGATGAATGAGAAGTTTTCCGCGAAATCACCCACCAAAACACCTTCATTTTCGGGCAGAGTTTCTTTTAGATTTTTGAAGTAACTCGACTGACATTTATTCGTGAAGTGGTGTCTTGTCAGTTGTGCAATTTTTTTGGTGAGTGATTCCACGCATTCCTATGGAGTTTCGGTGATATCTTTTAACATACAGTGATCGACGGACACCCATTGTTTATATTTTATCTCTTCCATCGCCATGAAGTCCAAACTTTCCAAATAATTTTTGATTCCGACCTCTTGTGGGCATCTTTTGCATCGGTGCATCATACAATCTTCATTGTCCATGCCGCAGATGGATAAAGACATTAATTTTTTGTAGTCTAAATCTTTAATGCCTAACGCTGATATTTGTAGTTTCGGATTTTGGTGATGCATACATACGCAGACACTGAGTTCCGCTTTGTCCCGCAAGCACGCACAACGACGGTCAAAGATGAGCAAAGGTACTAAAGCCTATTTTGGGATTTTCATCATTTTTTGCATATTCAGCATATAACTCTTTTAAGTTACACAATACCAGTCTTTTTTGTTTTTTATTTTTTCACCCTCTTCATTTATTGCAAACTTATAATCTTTGATTCCCAGGCACATCCTACTATATTCATCATTTTCATAAAACTCCCGAATGATTTTTTTCATTTCAGCTGTGACGACCTTCCCTTTCATCATGTTTGGAATGTTAGGAAGAATCCCAAACTGTTTTTGAAGATTGTGGCTCTTACACACCATATACTTTGTTGCTCCAAAGTAGTCAGCAGTTTTTTCAATGGGATAGGGATACAATGATAGTATTTGTAACCTAAGATTGCGATCGTTACTTGCTTGAAATTTCTCCTTTAATTCTTCCATAACCTTTTGATACCTGAAATAAAGTGTATTTGACATTAAGTTTAATTAGTATATTTTTAATTAAACTTTTCATAAAATATATGTATATGTATTATATTGTCCGATTATAAAAATGTAAACAGATAAAACTTAATTTAGTATATACTTTGATGACTGTATTAAATTTAATTTAAAATGTCAAATTTCAATAACTATGTCCGAAAAGTAGTCTTGCCTCTCTAAATCATCTTCCAAACAACTTTTTTTGGATGGACCAGCTTCAGAATAGTCAATAGGAGCCCCATAAGCAGCTTCAAAACTTCATTTAACCTTTTCCGTTCTCGATCTGAATTTCATAGAAGCCTTTATCTGTTTTTGTCCCAGCTTCAACCCAGCTGTAAAACAAATTCATAAATTTAGGTTGCGTGAAATAATCAAATATTTTGTATATATGTATTCAAGTGCTGATGCTAATATTTAAAAACAGAAAACTACGAATTTGGCATTAAGAAACAAATGTCCTGAACGGAGTCTCTATTGTTTTATTACCTGTTTTAATAGGGCTTTCATCAAATAAAGGTAAAATATTGTCGCTGAGCAAATCTTTATTGAATTGCCTGTCTTGAACGACAAATTCTTCCAATGGTGATGGATTCGTGGAATCGCTACTGCTTCGCTCCATACATTCGTTAAGTATGTCTGGCTCAGGTGTTGGTGCAGGTTCCGGCTCTCTGGATGAACGTTGAACATGTTCTAATACAATTGGCTTCTTTTTAATTGTGACATAGCAATTGCTGCATAGTAATTGATTTTCTTCCAAAATTCCATAGCTTGCAGCTGCCATGGCAGAGTTTACTTTTTTGATGTTACAGAAAATTCTTCTTGAGTGTTTTTTCATAGGATCGCAACAAAATTGTGTTTTGAGGCATTTTAAGGGTTAGGTAAATTTACGTATACTAGAAAATTAGGTATATACTGAAAATCTAGAAAGAAAGCAAAAAACTTAAAATTTGGAAAAAAAAAATTGTCATTTTTTTTTCATAATAATCGTTGATAAGCTAACTTTTTATTACTTATTATGGTGTACATACATCAAATAAACATTTTTTATTCCTGGTCTTTTTTTCGAAAAATGATATCTTCGCTGCCAAAAAAAAAAAAAAAAAAAAATATTCCAAAAAATTATAATTTTATTTTTGTTACCCTAAAAAAATGATACTACATATTTAGAAACTAAAGTTAATTTTACATATTTTATCATTTAAGACTTACTACACTACCACAATTAGGAGCTGAGATATTTACGTTTGAAAATTATTGGTTTTTTCATTTGACCAAAATTTGGTCAAGCCATAAAATTTGACCAACTTGACCAATTTTCAAAAAAATTCAGAAATTTGTAATTTGGACTTAAACCAACCCTCACACCAAGTTTCATGAATTTTGAAGAGGTTACCATGTACTTCATTTGTCTATTTCTCGTAGAATTACCCACATGGTTCATTTTACTTCTTTTGTATGATAGCAACTTTTGAAGACCAGAAAACTTAATTCACCATTTCTGTTCCCCCCCCTAATCTTGGGTTAGGGGATACTCTCTGTCCTTACACACCCCATTTAGAGAGATTCCTCTGCCAAGCAGTGCCCCTCATAGTACTGTGAGGTATTGAAAAACTCATGATCTTCACTTGCCGCACAACAACCCTTTAAATGGGAGACCCAAAATGGGTGCACACACATTTCTACATTACCGTACAGACTGGATTCTTTGGATCTGATATATTTGCATGTCAGTTTATAAATAGATATAGTGTAACATATTTGTGGATAGTAGCCTATTATGACTTTGATCCTCTGGATCCAGAGATTCTATCTTTAGTTTTAAATTGATAACACTGGCCAACAAAATGAAACTTTTTTTCTCATCACAAACATGATCACACTTTTCTTAATGCATTTCTCACGCTGATTCCGAATCTGGCTTTATTCTTTTTCTAGCAGTATAGTTATATAGATACACTGGTTTTGATATTGCTATAAGAAAATTTATGGATGTATAGATCACACTTAGGAATGCTAAACAACAAATACATCATATACCTTATTCAATGTACTTATAAATAAAGAATATATACAATATTTTATTAAAAGTGCTGAGTGTGATTTCCTTATGTAAATTTGGCCTGGATTGTCACGATACAGCATCCAACAATGGTCCATCATCATGCTTTCATTCCAATATCCTTGGTAGCGCTTCTCCATCATCTGAATATCTTGATGGAAGCGCTCTCCTTGCTCGTCACTCACTGCACCAAGGTTTTCAGGAAAGAAATCTAAGTGAGAATGCAGGAAGTGAATTTTTAACGACATTCGACACTCCATTTCTTTGAAGGCATCAAGGAGGTTCTTGACTCCATCCTTATACGCAGGTGACTTGTTGCTTCCAAGAAAGTTTTCACATATCCATTTGAACACCAGCCAAGCCTTCAATTCCAGTGGACTTAGGACTTTTTCAAATTCAGTGTCATTCAAAACCTCCCTTATTTGTGGCCCAACAAAAATTCCTTCCTTCAATTTTGCTGCAGTAACCTTCAGAAATTTCCTTGAAAGGTATTGGAACCCTTCAGAATTGACTTTACCCATTGCTTTAACAAAATTCTTCATTAAACCAAGTTTAATGTGAAGAGGTGGCAGATAGATCTTTTGGGGATCCACTAAAGGGACAGACTGGACATTGCTTATCCCTGGGACATATGTATACCTAAGTGGCCAGTCACTTTTGGTGTAATGTTCTATAGTGGCGTGACTGTCCCACAGGCAAAGGAAACAACAAAATTTTGTGAATCCTGACTGCATACCCATAAGCATTCCTATAACTTTTAGATCTCCACAAACATTCCATTGATGACTGTCGTATTTGATTGCCTTAAGTATATATCCATATTGTCATATGTCTCTTTTAGATGGACGGAATGGGCAATGGGATGGATGGCATTATATTACCATTATGCAAAAGAACTGCTTTCAGGCTTCTCTGCGATGAATCAATAAAGAGGCGCCACTCAGATGCCACATACGTCTGAGATATGGCTGTAAATAGTCCATTGATGTCATGGCAATAACAGAGAGGACCATCTACTGAAAAGAATGCTGTTAATTCAAAATTCCGCTTTCGGTAGTAACTAATACGAACATTGTTCTCAAGTAAATTGTTCTCCTTTAGTCTTGAGGCGAGAAGCTCTGATTTCTCTTTAGACAGCGATAAGTCTCTAACAAGATCATTCAACTGTCCTTGGGTTAACTTTTTAGGCTCTAAATGTCTACCTTCAAAAGTGTACTCTGGTTCTGTAGATGGTCCGGAAATGCCAGTTGCACCTTCATCACTTTCCATGTCATCTATGATAGAATCTAGCCTATCACTTAGGGGAATTGGAATGGGCAATGTTTCATCATGTTTTACTGGTCTACGTGCTGAATCCAAGTTTGGATATACAATCTGGTGTTTGTTCTTGGCAGAAAACCCCATCAAGTTCACACTACAAAAATAACAGTCTTCATGATGATCTCTCGGCTCCCTCCATATCATGGGTATGGCAAATGGCATTGAAGCTTTCTTTTTGTTAAGCCAATCACGTAATCCATTTGAACAGCCAGAACAGATTTGATGTATAGCTTCTATATTTTCTTAATGTCGGTTGTAATACTTCGTCGCTGTGTTTTAGTTGTCAACTGGCCGCATACGAAACAGAACTTGTCGGGGTCATTCTTACATTGTCGAGGCATGTTGACTGACCTGAGCAAACTATAAATTAAAAAAAATGTACACCAACTTGACACAACAAGTTCTTGGACTGGACTGATCTTTTGACACACAAAGCACGGCGTTGTTGCCTGAATCACAATGCTGCTAGACGTAAAAGCTCACACCTGAAATACATAAGATGTATAATTAAGATAATTGAAATAAATAAGATGAATAAACTAAAAAAACAATAAAATAAACACAATCAAATGTTGAAATATTAGTATTTTGCCCATTTAAAATGGTTAAATCTGTGTAGTTATATTGAGATGGTATGGTTAACACCCCAAGTTGGTGGGAACTCCACTATTGGAAAGGATTCCTGAGAGCTCCCAAACCCCTCAGTAGGGCCTGGGAGGTTTCAGTAATCCCCATTGGGCCAGAGCTTTCTTAGAAAGCCAAGCCTTCAGAGTTACTAAAAATGTTTTTCTTCTCTTTTAATTGATATAACAGATTTGAAATTCTCTCAATATAGAGAATGTTAAAAACTGAGGCAATCATATGCCTCAGTATAAAAGCTTTGAAACTCTCTCAGTATAGAGAACAAGAAGCTTGAGGCAATCATATGTCCATTTCAAGAGACGGGAAAGCATCTCACTTCTCCTTGATGGTGTGGTAGGTGATCCAGTCTTGTTTTTACCATTGGTGTTTTGTATTGCTTAACCATTAGCTATAAGAACCATGTCTCACATATTTGGATCACTTAAAATTATCATGTAAATATCATAATCATTTCTGAATGCCTGATTTCCTTTATAAAGACCGTGTTGAAAAACCTAACTTCAGTTATCAATATGCATCACAATGGATTTTGAGCTTTCTCAGGCTGTGAACTAAATTGTACCTTTAACTGCCTTATGAGCAACATATTAATGCAAATACATATCCCAAAATTTTAGACCATTAATTATCATTGTCAGTTTTGCTCCCTTTTCTGGCATCATTGCACTCATGGATTCCTGTGAGTCCACTGATGACAGTGCTAGGGGGATAATCTCTAAATGTTGTTGGTTTTTTTTTCTTTATCAGGGATTTGTTTTTGGCTGGGACATTTGCTTATTGAAGTGAATTTGGACAAAGCTTTTTCTTCCCCAATGCCTGCACAAATGCTGAAGCCAGTGTTCACATATTTTTTTTGTTATAAACATTGCTTTTGTTTGTACTGATTGAGCCAAGAATACTTTAATGATTGTGAGATGAAGTGGAGTTTAAAATGACACATCTGGGACTTATCAGGTTTATACAATTTGGGTAACACTCATTGACCTTGCCCTAGTAACTAATATTCTTTGTTTTTTTTGCATTAGTTATGTAAGTTTTTTTTTCTGTAAGTCTTGTCTCCTTTGTGTGGTAATGGGCTGGTGATGGCCAATAATTTAATGGTTTTATTTTATGTTGACATTTTTGTGTGTGGTATGGGACTAATGATGTTTGTTTCTTTTGTTTTGTAGTAATAATTTTTTTTCAAGTGCTTAGTTGGTTCTGAAACACATTGGTGTATGATCAATAAAATTGTTCAGATTTCTTTAGTTACCTGTAAAAACTTGCCTGCTGATGCAGTTAACCTTGTAAGTGTTATTGTTGTTTCGTTGATTAAATTAAGCAAAGGACATTTTACTTTTCTTAAATCCTCCCACCATAAGCCGAAGAGTAAGTCGTTAAAAGAGGCAGACTGGCTATGCCCAGAGATCTTAAAGGTGAGAACCCAGTTTCAGATTGGTAGGAGCTGCCTATCTGACATAATCTCAACCACACTAAAATTGGTAACTTGCTCACCTCATTTCTCTCATTCTTAGCAGTGCAGGTGGTGCTGAAGTCAAAGGATTTTTATTAAGGCCCTCTGGGTGGTTCTCACTGGCAGCTAAATCTCCCATCTCCGCAACCAGCCGCAGCTGCCGTGACCCCACTAACAGAGTATCCGGTAGGTGAGTAACGCAAACGCATCTTTACACAGATACACTTACCGGCATCGCGCCCCGTTTCACTGGTGCCCAGACCCGGGAAGATTGAAGATTGAAGGGACATCAATAGAGAGCATTAGCATTGACTAGAAGCCCCTATTCTCTTGCCGGTATTCCCAGCACTCACACACAAGAACAGTTGAGAAACAGAATTATTCACAGAAGAGCAAACAATAGAGAATGGGTGACACAACAGGTCTTGCCAGTCAATTTACCACCACTATCACCACTGCTGTGGCTTCATCAACAGTCACTGTAAGCACAATAGCTAGTCCCATCTTGACTTCTGGCACTAATTTCCCATATAACCATGACAGGGGTGGCAGTAGGGAAATAGCTGCTACTTTACAGCCAATAGGAACAACCCCTGAGAGACCAGCATGTCCGTCACCACCTATGGCAGGAACTCCTAAGGATGGGGGCATTGACCAACCATCATTGGCAATTCTTCAGCAAATGGTTATGCAGAATGCTCAGACCATGGCCATGATGTCTCAAATACTGGCTAATAGCCATACACCTAAGGTTCTTCCACCGGAAAAATACTGCCTGAGTGAAGGACATGATTTTCATGAGTTTGTGAGAACCTTTGAGAAATATTTTGAGCAAGAATATCCAGGTTCCCTTGAAAGGATGGGATCCCTTTTAGCTAATTACCTCGATGGCTCTGCCTTAGAAATTTATCGAGTAATGCGGAAGTCTACTAGTGATTATGGGACACTGAAGGCTCATTTAATATCCTGGTATGAGAAAGAGCAAAGAAAGAAAGAAGAAAGTCAGAGTCAGGACTTTATGGAGGCTACCAAGCACTCACATGAGACTGTCTCTGCTTATGCCCTTAGAGTAATAACCCTAGCCTGTCAGTGCTTCCCTGGTATGGATGTCACTCAACTCCGTATAGTTAAAGATAGGTTTATATCTGGGTTGCCCTTAGAGTTGAGGCAGGAGCTGACCAGGATCATCCATACTCAAAGGACCTTACTAGGAATGAAGATCTCGTGGGAGAAGCTTGTGGCACTAGCAGACTTAAATTCCACAGAGTCCCCCTTGGCAGGTCAAGCTGGAACCACCACTAGAGGCACCCAAGAAACATCCCCACCAGTGGGTCAGTGGCAGACATCCCAATCCTCTGTGAAGCCCCAATCTGAAATGGCCAATGTGGCACATCTAGCACCAGCCCTTCCTACAGCTCAAGCAGCACCCCCATTGAATCAGTGTGCTTATCCACCTTCTTCATGGAATTGGCCACCTAACTATATTGAACAAATCCCACACCAGTCAACACACACACCACATCTGAGTTCACCACCAGTTGTATTAAAGCAAGAACTACCATGGTTGCCATGGGTGCCCCTCAGTCAACTGCAACAAACAGTCAAGGAAGGCTAAGGGGGCCCAATGGAAGAAAAGTGAGAACTGCAGCAAACTTCCCTAGGGGTCAGTCTCACCCACCAGCCAATAACTTTCAGCAAGTTGCAGCAGCACCAAGAGGCCACAGGACATGTACCATTGTCAGCAGTCAGGGCATACAAAGGGTCAATGTCCCTCACGTCCTTTATGTCATTGGTGTGGAAAGCGGGGTCATCTCCATCAAGATTGCTATACTGCCAGGAACATTTGCATACGTTGTAAGCAACATGGACATAGCCCTGCACAGTGTCC
The DNA here is from genome assembly GCA_023014485.1 of Bathynomus jamesi. Classification (NCBI taxonomy): domain Eukaryota; kingdom Metazoa; phylum Arthropoda; class Malacostraca; order Isopoda; family Cirolanidae; genus Bathynomus; species Bathynomus jamesi. The sequence continues at coordinate 190,528 of JAJOZX010001580.1, read as the reverse complement.
TACTCAGAAGAACTATTTAATGGAGAGGCCACAATGCCCAAGTTGTGGAGGACCACATTTGGGTCAAGATTGTATGAGTGACCAAGGGTTGGTCCCACCACCACAAGAACTAGCACCAGAATTGGGAAACTAGATAGCTCTGTCATGGAAGGCCGCATGCCAGAGCTACCCCAGCATGCTAGCAATGAACGGTCTTTTGGAGGCATCATTGCTTCCCAGGAAGCAACACCATCAGGGCAATATCCATTAGCAAGTCAGATTGCACACAACTACCTTGAGGCCCCCCAGAGTGAGACTGAAGATGAGACAGTGGAAGATGTTGAACAAGTTGGAACCCTAGAGAGGGATGAAGAGCAGCCAGTGAACACTGAAGATGAATTGGCTGAAGTTCTGGACCTGAGACAAGAGCAGCAATCAAGCAATGCCTTAGTCATCCGGCCAAGAATAAAAAGCTCTCCCCACACAGGCCCATTGTCAGCTCTTGTGGATACAGGTGCTGCAGTCAGTTTGATGTCAGCTTCATGTTACCATCAACTTCCCTCTGATAAATTCCCACTAAAGGAAGTACCTCTCAAGGGGATTAGGGGTATAGGTAAACACATTGTACCAGTTCTGGGTGGTTGTACAGTCACACTCATGTTTCCCAATTTTGAAACACAACCAACTGAGTTTGTGGTTGTGAGAGACCATGTCTCAGACTTTGATCTGATCTGTGGGGTAAACATGTTACAGACTGATAGTTTGCTTCCTGACTTGGCTAAACGAGAACTCCTCACTCGGAAGGGAAGCCAACTTATCACAGTTGCCCAAGATGCTCAACAGCCACTTCCAACCAGCCTTGAACATGAAAATGTGGAAGATGTTGAAGTTGCGCCCCGCACCTGTCAAATGATAGAGGCATGTTTCCGCCTCCAAGGATACAACCCTGATCATGAGTTAACTTATTTGGAAAGTAACTCCTCGGTAAAAGATTTGATTATACAACCTGGATTAATGAATGTCACAGAAGACAACTTTTTGGTTGCGGTATGCAACCTTGGAGACTTCTCACAGAAGATCTCCAGAGGAAACTTAATTGGGAAGGCTATGAAATTGCAGGGTAAGGACTCACTGGTACATCTGGTGGACTTCACTGAGTTCAAAAACTTCTAAAAATCAGGAGGACTGGACTTCACAAATGATGGTTGATGCTTTTGAGTTGACAAATACATCTCTCTCAGCAGAACAAAAGGACCAGTTAGTCCAGTTGTTGCTGTGCCACCAAGGAGCTATTAGTCATGGTGATGGGGATGTTGGCCACACAACCATTATCAAGCATCAGATTGAAACAGAACACAGACTTCCAGTCCATATCCCAGTAAGGCGAGTCCAAGGACCTGTACTGCAGGACATTGAAGAGCACTGCCAACAGCTGGAGGAAGATGGTATCATCAGACGAAGTTTCTCCCCATACTCTGCACCTGTCGTGCCAATTAAGAAAAGTGATGGGTCAATACGGTTATGCATTGATTATCGAGAGCTCAACAAAATAACAAAACGAGATTGCTTTCCATTACCTAATTTGATTGACACACTCTTCAATTTGCATGGAATGCAATACTTTTCTACCATTGATTTAGTCAAAGGGTATTATCAGGTTGAGATGGAGGAATCCAGTGTTGAGAAAACTGCATTCTCCACCCCTCTTTCCCATTGGGAATTTCTCAGAATGCCGTTTGGGGTGAAAAATGGTCCAGCTACCTTTCAACGAGCCATGATGATGGCATTATCTGGGATCCCATGGACTCAATGCATGGTCTACCTTGATGATATAATGGTAGTAAGCCGCACCTTCCCCGAACATCTTGAAATTCTGGGAAAGGTCTTGCATGCCTTGGAATCTAATGGTTTTAAGATCAAACCCTCAAAGACTGAGCTTTGCCGAGAGGAAGTGACATTCCTGGGACATCAGGTGTCATGCAAGGGGATGGTCCCACTGGTAAAGAACCTAGAAGGTATTGCCAAGTTTCCAATCCCAAACACCATCAGAAGACTCCCCCAATTCTTAGGAATGGTTAATTTCTATCGCCGACACATCCAAAATTGCTCAGAGATAGCAAAGCCTCTTAGTGAACTTACAGGCCGCAAGACGCTGACTTGGACAGCGAGTTGCCAGACTGCGTTTGATAAACTAAAGGAGGCCTTAGTTAGTCCGATCTTGTTGACATACCCTGATAGGTCAAAGGAAGCTAAACCCCTACAGCTCCATGTAGATGCTTCTAACATTGGAGCTGGGGCTTGCTGAACAAAAGTACTCAACCACTGAACGAGAATTAGCTGCTATTCGATGGGCTGTGAGGACCCTAAAACCCTTCCTTTATGGAATTAAAGTTAAAATTTTTACTGATCATCAACCTTTAACCTTCCTTTACAATATGCCATTAGTAAATAACAGAGTTGCTCGCACACTGGAAGAGCTGAGTAGCATTGAATATGAGCTAGTGTACATACCTGGGAAACAGAATTGTATCGCAGATGCACTATCCAGGTCTCCAATTGACAATTGTCAAGAATCATTGGATCAATATGACAACCGATCAAATGCCACTCCAAAAGGATTCATAAAGACTGAAGTCCCAGGGGGAGGAGATTCCCTCTTTTATTGTCTATCCTTGTGGAGTAGTGGCACAATGGATCATCATAGGGAAATCAGAGAAGCAACAGTAGCAGAACTAATTAACAGGCGAAATAAGTATGGGATCTCTTCTGATAAAGCTATCACCGTCAGCTGAATCTGATGAAACATGTTGGTCAGATCCCAACCCCACGGTTGATCCAAGTTTATAGTGATATGAATAAGGTAGAGATTTGGGTATATCATGGAGATCGAGCTCCCTTAAAGTATGGTTCTGACAACTACCATGATCGTGTTATCTGCAGTGCCTCGCTGGGATCCATTACAATTGGTTAAACCCTATACACCTACCTGGTCAATCAAATGATAAGCCTTCCCCTGAAATTCTAAATGTGAATAGGGAAACTGATAGCCCCTTTGAAGAATTTACACTGCTTGATGATAGCATGGAGGAGGACCTTGCACCTGACACAGAGGCTAGTGGGGAGGGGAATCTATCATCGGATAACCTTACACCACAATTGGAACTGACATCAGTTGTGGTGGACATCTGTCCAGTGATTCCTTTGAGAGAAGGAGAACAACTCCCAAAAGAAGGAGGGGCATTGTCACTGGAAGATGTCATAACCTTACAAAAACTTGACCCTCACCTACGTCGCCTTAAAAAGGGGATTAAGCAACAATGGACAGCAAAACGATATACTGGAAACCTACAACCATATAAACGAGATCATCAGCAATTGGTAGTTATTGATGACATCATTTACCATAGGGGAAGAGACCACCACTTGCGTTGTGTTGTTGCCAAAGGTGTTGCTATAGATTGGGCTGTCATTTTTCACAAGGAGTTTGCTCACTTAGGGCGAAATAAATTGCTTGCCCTATTATTGGAACATTTTTGGTACCCGCAGCTGCATCGCATAGTGACTGAGATAGTCACCTCTTGTGTGGAGTGTCAGAGAGCAAAGATTACCAATATTCTCCACACACCACCTGTGTTTAAGATTGTAACCCAACATCCTTTTGAGTTGATTGCAGCAGATCTTATCTCCTACCCTATCTCTCAAAAGGGGAATGTTTGTGCATTGGTGGTGGTTGACCATTTCTCTAAGTGGTTGTCCTGGTCCCACTGCCCAATAAACGGGCCTCTACTGTAGCACAAGCATTCAAAACTCGAGTATATCCATTTCTGCCCAGGCTGCCTGAAAAGCTACTCAGTGATAATGGGCCTGAGTTCACAGCCCAGGAATTTGAAGATACCTTGCTTGAACTGGATATACTCCATGTAAGGACTTCTCCCTATTGCCCCACATCCAATGGGGCTGTGAGCGAGTAAACAGGACACTAACCCAATATTTGCGGATGAGTTTGAACCAGGTTGAGACCTGGGATGACCATCTGCCCAGGGTGGTATCCATTTACAACAATACCAAGCATCAGGAGACTGGTATTTCCCCAGCAGCCTGTCTCTTATCCCAGGCTCACATCTTCCCTCAGGGCCCTAGGATAGACCACCATCAGCTTCAATATCGGGATGAAGGCCACCCACGGTTCGAACCCTATCACTTAAACCAGCTGGTGGGGCTGAAAATACACTATCCTGGCAACCTGAGCATCAATAAATTCAAACCTCGGTATGCTGGACCATATTGTATAATTAAAGTGAACCCAAATGAAATTACTTATCAAGTTCAGTCAATGAACCCTCAGGAACCCACTATTTATAAAGTTCACCACAAACATCTGAAAAAGTGGAATGTGGCTCCACCATATCTTCAACAGAACCGCTACTACCAAAGGCTTTTGGGAGATGCCCATTATGAGGTTGAATTCCTACCACACCTACACCTGTAGAGATGAGTAAGGGTCCATCTCTAATTGAAGAACCAAGCCATGATGAGCCATTCTTTAAGGGTTTTCGCTTCAACCCATTACCTGTGGAGGTCTGAGAAAATTCAGCAGACTCTAGATCAGACTCTCCACAACCTGTATCAGTTGGAAGAGAGATTTCATGAACAGCCACCTCCCAGCAGAAATTCTTGAGACTAGATAAGTGGGGAGGATAAAGTTAATGGGGACACAGAGAATGGATGCCCAGTAGCAATCTCATCCTTTGATTCAGGGCAGGAACTACCTTCCTCTGAATTGGAGCCAGTGAAACAAAGTCCCCTAACGTCTTTTCGATTTATTGCTACCAATAATCAATCATATTTAGCTGCTGTGGAACCTGAAACAGACTTTGCAGTGACACAATCTCCAGAATCTTCAGAAATGACAAGTGAGTTGGACCTTAGTGACATAGGAGGAGGACTGAGTCCAACTGATCAGCCAACTCACGCAAGGCGACGAGGGTCCCTCACTCTGGAACCATTCTCTGGTGTATTAAAGTGGGTAAAGAAAACATCATTGACACCTTCAAAAATTGATTTTAGAGGGTTCTCACCTGAATCTCAAAACCTGCCTTTACCAGTTGTTACACAAGTAGGTACCCTCAAGAAGATGGGGAACCGACCATTCACAAGGTCACAGGGCAGATCTCAGGAATTGCCTAGGGTACAAAGTTCCCCACTTGAGAGGAAAACTAAAAGTAAGGTTACTGATTAGGTTAAGGTAAGATATAATTTGTAAAGTGTATTAAAGTCCCATACTATCACTCATCACTACTTAGAGATAAAAATACCTGTGTTGTGCACCCCACAACAAGTGGGGAGGAGTGAGATGGTATGGTTAACACCCCAAGTTGGTGGGAACTCCACTATTGGAAAGGATTCCTGAGAGCTCCCAAACCCCTCAGTAGGCCTGGGAGGTTTCAGTAATCCCCATTGGGCCAGAGCTTTCTTAGAAAGCCAAGCCTTCAGAGTTACTAAAAATGTTTTTCTTCTCTTTTTAATTGATTATAACAGATTTGAAATTCTCTCAATATAGAGAATGTTAAAAAACATTGAGGCAATCATATGCCTGAGTATATCAGCTTTGAAATTCTCTCAGTATAGAGAACAAGAAGCTTGAGGCAATCATATGCCCATTTCAAGAGACGGGAAAGCATCTCACTTCTCCTTGATGGTGTGGTAGGTGATCCTATAGTCTTGTTTTTACCATTGGTGTTTTGTATTGCTTAACCATTAGCTATAAGAACCATGTCTCACATATTTGGATCACTTAAAATTATCATGTAAATATCATAATCATTTCTGAATGCCTGATTTCCTTTATAAAGACCTTGTTGAAAAACCTAACTTCAGTTATCAATATGCATCACAATGGATTTTGAGCTTTCTCAGGCTGTGAACTAAATTGTACTTTAACTGCCTTATGAGCAACATATTAATGCAAATACATATCCCAAAATTTTAGAACATTAATTATCATTGTCAGTTTTGCTCCCTTTTCTGGCATCATTGCACTCATGGATTCCTGTGAGTCCACTGATGACAGTGCTGGGGGATAATCTCTAAATGTTGTTGGTTTTTTTCTCTTTATCAGGGATTTGTTTTTGGCTGGGACATTTGCTTATTGAAGTGAATTTGGACAAAGCTTTTTCTTCCCCAATGCCTGCACAAATGCTGAAGCCAGTGTTCACATATTTTTTTGTTATAAACATTGCTTTTGTTTGTACTGATTGAGCCAAGAATACCTTTAATGATTGTGAGATGAAGTGGAGTTTAAAATGACACATCTGGGACTTATCAGGTTTATACAATTTGGGTAACACTCATTGACCTTGCCCTAGTGACTAATATTCTTTGTTTTTTTTGCATTAGTTATGTAAGTTTTTTTTTTCTGTAAGTCTTGTCTCCTTTGTGTGGTAATGGGCTGGTGATGGCCAATAATTTAATGTTTTATTTTATGTTGACATTTTTGTGTGTGGTATGGGACTAATGATGTTTGTTTCTTTTGTTTTGTAGTAATAATTTTTTTTCAAGTGCTTAGTTGGTTCTGAATACACATTGGTGTATGATCAATAAAATTGTTCAGATTTTCTTTAGTTACCTGAAAAAACTTGCCTGCTAATGCAGTTAACCTTGTAAGTGTTATTGTTGTTTTGTTGATTAAATTAAGCAAAGGACATTTTACTTTTCTTAAATCCTCCCCCATAAGCCGAAGAGTAAGTCGTTAAAAGAGGCAGACTGGCTATGCCCCAGAGATCTTAAAGGTGAGAACCCAGTTTCAGATTGGTAGGAGCTGCCTATCTGACATAATCTCAACCACACTAAAATTGGTAACTTGCTCACCTCATTTCTCTCATTCTTAGCAGTGCAGGTGGTGCTGAAGTCAAAGGATTTTTATTAAGGCCCTCTGGGTGGTTCTCACTGGCAGCTAAATCTCCCATCTCCGCAACCAGCCGCAGCTGCCGTGACCCCACTAACAGAGTATCGGTAGGTGAGTAACGCAAACGCATCTTTACACAGATACACTTACCGGCATCGCGCCCCCGTTTCAATATATATGCCTTCATCTTGAAAACTATACATGCTAGAAAAAAATCTGAATGCAGTTTTGCAATCAGCGTGAAAAATGCTATCCAGCCACCACCAATTTTACTCTGATGAAAAATCTTTGTTGACCAGTGTAATTAATTAGTTTTGTAAAAATTAGTTGTTGCCAATGTACAGGCAGCTTTTATGTAGTGGAGCCACCTCTATGGGCTGAAGTGGCCCCTGGTGTGCCCACTATAAAAAAATTTTATGCTATGTTCTAACTGAAGATATAATCTCTGAAATAAAGGAATTCTACAATGATGATGAAGTCAGTCATTTATGTGCAGGGAAATCTGATTGTGTTAGCATCAGGGTTGGCAAAAAACCAAACCCAACTGGGTTTTTAATGAGTTGAAATTTTTTTTAGAAAGGTTCGATAATTATGTAGTGCCTAATATATCTATTATTTTATTAATTTATTTATCTAATTTACAATATATATTAAAAAGACATCTTTATTTCACAGAAAGTTCAGATACGAGATAATGACATATTAGAATTTCTCCATTTTAATTTTAGATCTTTCCTTTATTTCTTAACAGTAGATTCCAGCTTTATTTAGACCTAACTCAAATTTAAATTTTTAAGATGCCAAAGAGTTATAGAGGTGGAAGATCTAAAGCTAGCGAGTGGGACGAGGTGACTTTATTAAGTGATCAGCCTACTAGAGTACTATGCAATTACTGCAAAGAAAGTATCACTCAAAAAACTGAGTGTATGAAACATCATCTAGAGAAAGTTAGACCCGCATATACTGGTGGCAGACTTAAAGCTGCTGAATGGGATGAAGTAGAAATGTTGAGTGACCAACCAAATACTGCATATGAGTATTTTTGAAAAAAATAGAACAAGTGAAACATCATTTAGATCGATGCAATAAAAAATGGGTACAGGCTCATGATGATGAACTGGATGAGCTTACAAATACAGCTACATCAGCAACTCTTCCTCCTACACATAGACACGGCAGTTTTGAGAGTAGACCCTCTTCAAGCAAATCATATGAAAGCCTGGTTCATGATGACACTACAATTCACAGTAGTGAGACTTCATTCACTTCAACCACTTCTGAATCTTCCATACCATTTTTTCATTCTACTCCAGCCAAGAAAACACAAGGTCAGATAATGCCATATGTAGTTAAAACAACTGTAGATCAAAATGAACTAGATTTGCAAATGGCCAGATTTTTCTTTTCAACAAATATTTCATTTGTAGTTGTAGAGAATAAAGACTTTATTAAATGGGTCCAAAATTTAAAGACCAGGCTATTTTCCTCCAAGCAGAAAAAAATTATCTGATGACTCGCTAATCAAAATGAATAATGAAGTAGGTACTGGATTCAATGGAAAAGAGAGTCAATTCTACTGTAACTTTAATTCAAGATGGTTGGAGCAATGTGTCAAATGATCCAATAATTGCCCATATAGTCCAGTTGTACAGGATGGGAACCTTGCATTGTTTGTTATAAAGCAAATCTTGACATATTTTGAAAGCTTATACCACCCCATTCAAGAATCCATCGGGTGTACACCTGACCCCTACTTGGCTTTGTAGTGAATACTCTTATTTTAGTTTCAAGATAAATGTTAATTTTACCGTCTTGAATTTTGGAATAGCTATAAATTCATTTTAAATTAGTTACCCATCATAATTCAATTGTAAACCACATTAATACTAATTTTATGTATACTGTATTATTTTATTGTATGTACACATAATTAATTATATATCACAATTGTCAGTTAATTATTTATATTCAAACAATTATTTTAATCTAATACCATGTCCATTTTGCAAATAAATAATAGAAATCCAAGGGTTATATTTTCCATCCTTGGTACTGTCGCAGTTTCACCTAACGGACTCAATACGGCTAGTGAGATAATCACTGGTTGGCACTTAACCAGCGGCAGCGCTTATGGCTACATCATCCAGGTTAACCTATACTGGATAGATGCGCTACGGTCCCAAGCCGTAGCTTGCCTAGGCCCGATGATGATGACGAAAACCAACAATTGGTAACCCCGGAGTTGGATTCCCCCCTTTTTACCCGAACGACTAGGACTAGACTGTAACGTCGTTGGTGCCCATCACCCCCTTCACCCGAGCGACTAGGACCAGACTGTAACGTCGCTTGTGCCCTCTGCCCCTCACCCCTGCCCTCTGTGCCTGCGCTCGTCTCAACCTCCACTCCTTCGTTGGTAAACTTGTCGTCTTGCTTGTACGTCAGCAAGCATAGGAGAAGATGCCTGATGACGCTGGTGCCATCTCCCACTTGAGCGTAAAGCCCCCATTTCTGGACGGGTGATCCATTTATTTGGTTCCACCAAGTGGAATCACAATTCAACTTGGGAAGGATCACTGCGAGCAGGACAAAATACGATCATGTTTTGTCCTCTCTACCAGCGAGCATCATCTCTGAAGTCTGTGACATCATCGTGTCTACTTCCACGAGTGAGGACCCATACAACGATCTGAAGTCTACCATCCTATGCCGCACCACTGTCTCCAAGCGTGAGAAACTACATCAGTTAATCTCAAAAGAAGAACTTGAGACCGTAAGCCCACTCAAATGCTGAGGGCTATGCAGTGCGCTCTAGGCGAACGCGCACAAACCTTCGATAAGGACATCTTTAGACAGTTGTTCTTGCAGAAACTTCCTCCATCAGCTCAGCGTGTCTTGGCCACTATGGATCCTGCTACTCCAGTTGATAAACTAGCAGAAACTGCTGACAAAGTAGTGGAGATTGACACAGCTCCAGTCAACAACGTGAATACACAATCGGAACTGGAGTTGAAAGTGGAGGAGTTAAGTCAACAACTCAACCACGTTTGTTCTCTGCTACAAAATCAACGGCAAAGAAGCCATTATCGGTCAAGATTTATGAAGAGGCATCGTTCGAGTTCCGGGAAGATGCTTCTACCACTCTAAATTTGGAAAGAAGGCTAGGAAGTGCATCTCCCCTTGCAATTTTTCGTCGGAAAACCCCAGCAGCGAGTCCTAATGGCGTCTAGTACTCGCACTGCCAACCTGTTATTCATAAAGGACAGGAACTCTGGTGTCAATTTCTTGGTCGATACCGGAGCGTCAGTCAGTGTATTCCCTCAAAAATCTGGTCATACGCACTCGGAATCTCCGCCTCTATACGCTGCTAACGGTTCACGCATACCCACATATGGTACTCAGTCGCGTGAACTAAACTTGGGCCTTCACCGATCCTTCAAGTGGATTTTCATCTGTGCTCAAGTGCAGCATCCCATAATCGGCGCTGACTTCCTCCAGCATTTCAAACTCCTGGTGGATCTTGACAAGCGATGCTTATGCGACCAGGCCACACTGCTTTCTGTTCTTGCCAAACAGGTTGCCCTTCCGGACGCCTCAAACTCTGCACTTTCCCTTGTTCCCCCTAATTCCATGTACCAGTGCCTTTTCCAGCGATATCCAAGAATTCTTCAACCGATGCAGATGGGTGATACCATTAAGCACACCATTACCCATCACATTACAACAAAAGGTCCACCTGTGTGCAAAACCCAGACGTCTTGCCCCAGACAAACTGAAAGCTGCCAAATTGGAATTCCAGCTTATGATAGATCTTGGGATAATAAGACCTTCCAAAAGCAGTTGGTCCTCTCCCCTACACCTGGTCCAGAAGAAGTCAGGAGACTGGAGACCATGTGGGGATTACCGGTTTTTGAATTCGACAACCATCCCGGACCGATATCCGGTACCAAATGTCCAAGACTTTACTTCTTTTCTCCACGGCAAATCTATCTTCAGTAAAATAGACCTCGTTAAGGCTTTCCACCACATTCCCGTAGAGCCTTCAGATATTCCCAAGACTGCAGTTTGTACACCATTTGGGTTATTCAAATTTGTGAAGATGCCGTTCGGGCTACAGAATGCTGCGCAAACCTTTCAGAGGTTTATAGATGAGGTCACCAGAGGCTTAGACTTTGTTTATGCCTACATCGATGATTTGCTTGTGGCCAGCTCAACGGAAGAGGAACATAAGGAACATCTTTCACTCCTCTTTCAACGCTTAGAACAATACGGTATTACTATTAATGCATCTAAGTGTGTGTTTGCACAGCCAACCTTGGAATTTCTTGGTCACACGATTTCGCAGCACGGAATTACCCCCCTTCAGGACAAGTGTGAAGTGATAAAAAATTACCCTATGCCAAATAATCAGCGTGAGTTACGTCGGTTTCTAGGTTTGGTAAATTATTACCACAAGTTCATTAAAAACTGTGCCAGTGTTCTTGCTCCTCTACATGCTATGATCACACACAAACGCAAGGTAACGAAATTGGTATGGTGTAGCGATAGTTTACAGCGTTTGACAATGCCAAAAATGCTATCAATAGTGCATTGTCTCTGTCATTTCCTATCAGTGATGCCCCCCTAACTCTGACAGTCGATGCATCAGATGTTGCGATCGGTGGGTGTTGGAACAAACCATTAACAGTCAACAAGCACCCATCGCGTTTTACTCGAAAAAGCTGCAGCCAGCCCAAACGCGTTATAGTGCTTTCGGACGTGAACTTCTTGCTATTTACTTAAACGTGAAGCATTTTCAACATTTCCTTGAAGGCCGAGAGTTGTGTTTTTTACCAACCACAAACCTTTGGTCACTGTCTGCAATAAAAACAGCTGTAACCACTCTCCCAGAGTCATCAGGCAACTCGATTATATCTCGCAATTTACCACAGATATCCGCCACATCAAAGGTGTCTTGAACACTACAGCGGATGCACTTTCAAGAATAGAGATTACTTCTGTTACCCTCAGTTCTACACTGTGGAATGCTATTGCACAGGATCAAGATAAGGATACGGAACTACAAGACCTGCTCAGAGAAGACTCCACTCACTCACTTTCCCTCAAGAAAATGAGTATGCCAGGATTGTCTGTGCCCCTCTATTGCGACGTATCAACAGCTGCTATTCGCCCTTATGTCCCTCCATGTCACAGACAAGCAGTCTTCACGGATCTTCATAAGCCCTCCCATCCTGGTATCCGTGCTTCGCAATACCTGGTTACCTCTCGCTTTGTTTGGCCCTCGATGCGGAAGGATGTCAAACATTGGACCAAAACGTGCCTTGCCTGCCAAAGTCCAAAGGCACACCAGGTCCCCCTTTGACGCATTTCCGCCCCCATCCCAGCGATTTGAGGTAATTCATGTAGACATTGTTGGCCCTCTTCCAGTGATTCAAGGCCAACATTATCTGCTCACCTGTCTCAACCGCTTTTCCAGATGGCATGAAGCCATCCCACTTCCTGATATCCAAGCGGACACTGTTGCAAGAGCCTTTCTTCATGGATGGGTATCAAGATTTGGATTGCCGACAAAAGTCATCACTGACCAAGGTCGCCAATTTGAGTCTTCGCTTTGGAAGAAGTTTACCAGCTTGTTGGGTACAGTACATGCGCATACCTGTGCGTATCATCCGCAAGCTAACGGCCTCGTCGAACGCTTCCATCGCCAGCTGAAGTCATCCCTTATGTGTCACGAAGACTCCCATTGGATGGATAAGCTTCCACTTGTGTTGCTTGGTATTCGCTCTGCATTTAAGAGTGATCTGAAGACTACAGCGGCTGAACTAGTCTATGGAACAACACTGCGGCTACCAGGTGGCTACTTCACTGCAGGGGATAAGTCATGTGATCCTACGGAATTCGCTCAAACACTTTCCTCTCACATGCAGTCCCTTCAGCCTGTTCCCCCTCGATTGACTAGCCAACAGAACATCTTTGTTTCCCCAGCCCTCCAGTCTTGCACCCACGTTTTCGTTCGTGTACCTGTCCCAAAACGGCCTCTCCAATGTCCATATGACGGGCCCTATGAAGTTCTCCGACGTACGTGCAAATCATTTCTCATCCAGCGCAGTTCCAAGGTCGACAAGGTTTCTATCGATCGTCTTAAGCCTGCGTTTTTGGAATCAACCTTAAGCGAGGTACATGTAGCTACCAAAAAGGTCCAGGGGAAATCTGTGTCATTCGGAACTCTTTGAACTTCCTCTCTGGTGGGGGTGTGTGTAGTGAATACTCTTATTTTAGTTTCAAGATAAATGTTAATTTTACCGTCTTGAATTTCGGAATAGCTATAAATTCATTTTAAATTAGTTACCCATCATAATTCAATTGTAAACCACATTAATACTAATTTTATGTATACTGTATTATTTTATTGTATGTAAACATAATTAATTATATATCACAATTGTCAGTTAATTATTTATATTCAAATAATTATTTTAATCTAATACCATGTCCATTTGCAAATAAATAATAGAAATCCAAGGGTTATATTTTCCATCCTTGGTACTGTCGCAGTTTCGCCTAACGGACTCAATACGGCTAGTGAGATAATCACTGGTTGGCACTTAACCAGCAGCAGTGCTTATGGCTACATCATCCAGGTTAACCTATACCGGATAGATGCGCTATGGTCCCAAGCCGTAGCTTGCCTAGGCCCGATGACGACGACGAAAACCAACAGCTTTTTCAATATGGCCAGCAAAACTGAGAAATCCCATATCCTGGTCAATACTTGATGGATTTTGATGATCTTCGTGTCATTTCTAGGAGTTTTTAGGATGAGTCGATCTGGAGGGGTTGCAGATACTTTGGGAGTCATTTTGACCCACATTCATCAATACTCAAGGTCATTGGAGGTCAACCCCAAAGACACAGCCATGATGATAACTGTTGGTCGACCCCATGTTCGAGAGGACGTTTCCACTCCCAAGTTCTGCTTCAATGCAGACTTAGCTGCAGTTCTCATTAAGCCATCTGGTTGGAATAGTGCAGGTGGGTATGCCACAAGCTCTGTTGAGAATACATGGGTCAAGTCAAGTTCATGTTCACTCATCAGCAAACCAATGATGCATGCATAAATCGCTTCTTGGTCCATAACCAAGTGGGCACCCACCTCGATATGTTTTGTTTTACTAGTCTCTAGTCTCGCTCGAACATCTGGCTGCCTGCCCTCTGATGTCGCTGCTCTCTATGATTTTCTGAATCCTCCCACAATTTGAAAAACCTTTCTGACCTCCAGGACAGCTACGCAGGAAATCCTTGAAGAAACATTTCATCTGCAGCTTTTGTTGAACCTGAAAAATAAGAATTTTGTTTACCCATTCTTCGGAGTACAAATTGCATTGAAATAATTTATCCTCAGCAAATAAAAACTAAACAATGCTCACCTGGTATATTCTCCATATTCAGCAGTCAAAAAACAATTTTGGAATCAGCACAACCAAGATGTCATCAACCACCAGGTGGGCAGCACCATCAGCAATAATCTCAACAACCTGAAAAAAATAAGAGGAATAATTAGACATATTGGAATTCACCTTACCATAGGGAAAATAATCCCTGATTTCATTTTAAACCCTATAGAACGACTCAGTCTCACCAAAAACCATAAAAATGACAGTAAGATCACCAAAATATCTCCATGACTGCCCAGGATATGGGATATTCCTTATTTTGGGGGGCGTTTGACCTCCAATGACCTTGAGTATTGATGAATGTGGGTCAAAATGACTCCCAAAGTATCTGCAACTGCTCCAGATAGACTCTCATCCTAAAAACCCCTAGAAATGAAACAAAGATCATCAAAATCCATCAAGTATTGAGTAAATCCAAGTTAAATAAGACAGATAAACAACACGGTCATGTCTTCAATTTGCATAAAACTTGGTCTAGGGGCATTTTTTAATGAAAAAAACAAATTCCCAAATTTTTTTGAAAATTGGTCAAATAGGTCAAAACTTAGGGTCAGGTCAAATTTTGGCCAAATCGTGACCTAAGAATTTTTAAAATCCCTATATCTCAGCTTCTAATTGTCATAGCTTAATAAACTTTATATGGATAGAAGCGGAATGAGCTCTAGTTTCCAAAAGTGGTGCTTTCATTTGGATAATTTAATAAAAAAAATACTTAATTCTGAAAAAAAAAAAAATTTCAGGATTTGATATTGAGGGGATCAATTTTTTTTAAAATTTTATTGAAGAAAAAATGTTGCCTGAGCAAAGATCTACCATAATCAGCAATAAAAAGTCAGCTTATAGACCATTATATAGCTTAAAACTTAATTTTATTAATGCTGGCTTTCTTCATTTTTTATTTTTGTATTTTCAGATTTTAATAACTATATATTGAAAGATAGGTAATGGTTCAGAATATAGGCGCCACTTAATTAAGCAAAATTTCAAAAAATACCATAGAGACAAAGTTGTTTCTCTCATTAAAATACGTTGATTGCACACGTCGCATTGTCAAAAAAACGAAATAGAAAATTACGAAAAAATATTTACAGCTACTATGAATCTAGGAAATTTTGAGTTGGCAACCCTACTATCATTCATTCACTTCAGTTTGAAAATGACTTTGGTCTGTGATGGATGTGCGGTGATGCTAGTAGAGCTCACAGCCATGTTGAGAACTTGATTCATCATGTGCCCTTGATGAAGACTAAAAAAGTGCATAACTTAACATGTTATTACATTATCATTTGTATAATTTAGGTCTTGGGGGTACGGGGGTGGAGCCCCTGTAAAGAGCATGCATCACAAATTGATCGGTATAGGGTATAAGGGTTTTTTCCACCAAAACATGCTAAAACCATTGGTTTCCTGTTGTTTAGGATAAATCTGACCATTGCTATTACAGTAAATTATTGCTTGTGCTGTGTTCCCCCACCAAAACCCCCAGTTCCCACGGTGGTCCCCCAGATTGTCACTTCAAGCAATAATTTACTGTAATGGCGATGGTCACATTCATCCTAAAGAACAGGAAACCAATGGTTTTAGCATGTTTTGGTGGAAAAAACAAAATTGAGGTGGCGCCCCTATTCTGAACCATTACCAAAAGATACAGGTATACCTAAATATCTACCTAAATATCTACCTAAATATCTACCTAAATATCTACCGAAATATCTACCTAAATATCTACCTAAATATCTACCTAAATATCTACCTAAATATCTACCTAAATATCTACCTAAATAACTTTAAAAAATGCCAAAAAATAAGAAATTATATTTTTGTGATCCTTTAAGAAAATACAAAAAAAGAATTTTCAATAATATTAAAAACGTTACGGAACTTATAGCTTCTGTAAGTTATGGAGTTCTTCAAAAGGATCAGATATTGTGTAGCAATTGCTACACCTTAATAAGAAGTCAACCTGGAATACTGGAATCTGTACCAGCACCAGCAGAAGAGGATGTACCCAGTGTGACCAGATCTAGTATTTTTATTACTATGTTAGTAAATTTTTTAGTAAATTCTGGATATTTAGTAATTTTTTAGTAAATTCTGGATATTTAGTAATTTTTTAGTAAATTCTGGATATTTAGTAATTTTTTAGTAAATTCTGGATATTTAGTAATCTTTTAGTAAATTCTGGATATTTAGTAATCTTTTAGTAAATTCTGGATATTTAGTAATCTTTTAGTAAATTCTGGATATTTAGTAATCTTTTAGTAAATTCTGGATATTTAGTAATCTTTTAGTAAATTCTGGATATTTAGTAATCTTTTAGTAAATTCTGGATATTTAGTAATCTTTTAGTAAATTCTGGATATTTAGTAATCTTTTAGTAAATTCTGGATATTTAGTAATCTTTTAGTAAATTCTGGATATTTAGTAATCTTTTAGTAAATTCTGGATATTTAGTAATCTTTTAGTAAATTCTGGATATTTAGTAATCTTTTAGTAAATTCTGGATATTTAGTAATCTTTTAGTAAATTCTGGATATTTAGTAATCTTTTAGTAAATTCTGGATATTTAGTAATCTTTTAGTAAATTCTGGATATTTAGTAATCTTTTAGTAAATTCTGGATATTTAGTAATCTTTTAGTAAATTCTGGATATTTAGTAATCTTTTAGTAAATTCTGGATATTTAGTAATCTTTTAGTAAATTCTGGATATTTAGTAATCTTTTAGTAAATTCTGGATATTTAGTAATCTTTTAGTAAATTCTGGATATTTAGTAATCTTTTAGTAAATTCTGGATATTTAGTAATCTTTTAGTAAATTCTGGATATTTAGTAATCTTTTAGTAAATTCTGGATATTTAGTAATCTTTTAGTAAATTCTGGATATTTAGTAATCTTTTAGTAAATTCTGGATATTTAGTAATCTTTTAGTAAATTCTGGATATTTAGTAATCTTTTAGTAAATTCTGGATATTTAGTAATCTTTTAGTAAATTCTGGATATTTAGTAATCTTTTAGTAAATTCTGGATATTTAGTAATCTTTTAGTAAATTCTGGATATTTAGTAATCTTTTAGTAAATTCTGGATATTTAGTAATCTTTTAGTAAATTCTGGATATTTAGTAATCTTTTAGTAAATTCTGGATATTTAGTAATCTTTTAGTAAATTCTGGATATTTAGTAATCTTTTAGTAAATTCTGGATATTTAGTAATCTTTTAGTAAATTCTGGATATTTAGTAATCTTTTAGTAAATTCTGGATATTTAGTAATCTTTTAGTAAATTCTGGATATTTAGTAATCTTTTAGTAAATTCTGGATATTTAGTAATCTTTTAGTAAATTCTGGATATTTAGTAATCTTTTAGTAAATTCTGGATATTTAGTAATCTTTTAGTAAATTCTGGATATTTAGTAATCTTTTAGTAAATTCTGGATATTTAGTAATCTTTTAGTAAATTCTGGATATTTAGTAATCTTTTAGTAAATTCTGGATATTTAGTAATCTTTTAGTAAATTCTGGATATTTAGTAATCTTTTAGTAAATTCTGGATATTTAGTAATCTTTTAGTAAATTCTGGATATTTAGTAATCTTTTAGTAAATTCTGGATATTTAGTAATCTTTTAGTAAATTCTGGATATTTAGTAATCTTTTAGTAAATTCTGGATATTTAGTAATCTTTTAGTAAATTCTGGATATTTAGTAATCTTTTAGTAAATTCTGGATATTTAGTAATCTTTTAGTAAATTCTGGATATTTAGTAATCTTTTAGTAAATTCTGGATATTTAGTAATCTTTTAGTAAATTCTGGATATTTAGTAATCTTTTAGTAAATTCTGGATATTTAGTAATCTTTTAGTAAATTCTGGATATTTAGTAATCTTTTAGTAAATTCTGGATATTTAGTAATCTTTTAGTAAATTCTGGATATTTAGTAATCTTTTAGTAAATTCTGGATATTTAGTAATCTTTTAGTAAATTCTGGATATTTAGTAATCTTTTAGTAAATTCTGGATATTTAGTAATCTTTTAGTAAATTCTGGATATTTAGTAATCTTTTAGTAAATTCTGGATATTTAGTAATCTTTTAGTAAATTCTGGATATTTAGTAATCTTTTAGTAAATTCTGGATATTTAGTAATCTTTTAGTAAATTCTAGATATTTAGTAATCTTTTAGTAAATTCTAGATATTTAGTAATCTTTTAGTAAATTCTGGATATTTAGTAATCTTTTAGTAAATTCTGGATATTTAGTAATCTTTTAGTAAATTCTGGATATTTAGTAATCTTTTAGTAAATTCTGGATATTTAGTAATCTTTTAGTAAATTCTGGATATTTAGTAATCTTTTAGTAAATTCTGGATATTTAGTAATCTTTTAGTAAATTCTGGATATTTAGTAATCTTTTAGTAAATTCTGGATATTTAGTAATCTTTTAGTAAATTCTGGATATTTAGTAATCTTTTAGTAAATTCTGGATATTTAGTAATCTTTTAGTAAATTCTGGATATTTAGTAATCTTTTAGTAAATTCTGGATATTTAGTAATCTTTTAGTAAATTCTGGATATTTAGTAATCTTTTAGTAAATTCTGGATATTTAGTAATCTTTTAGTAAATTCTGGATATTTAGTAATCTTTTAGTAAATTCTGGATATTTAGTAATCTTTTAGTAAATTCTGGATATTTAGTAATCTTTTAGTAAATTCTGGATATTTAGTAATCTTTTAGTAAATTCTGGATATTTAGTAATCTTTTAGTAAATTCTGGATATTTAGTAATCTTTTAGTAAATTCTGGATATTTAGTAATCTTTTAGTAAATTCTAGATATTTAGTAATCTTTTAGTAAATTCTAGATATTTAGTAATCTTTTAGTAAATTCTAGATATTTAGTAATCTTTTAGTAAATTCTGGATATTTAGTAATCTTTTAGTAAATTCTGGATATTTAGTAATCTTTTAGTAAATCTGGATATTTAGTAATCTTTTAGTAAATTCTGGATATTTAGTAATCTTTTAGTAAATTCTGGATATTTAGTAATCTTTTAGTAAATTCTGGATATTTAGTAATCTTTTAGTAAATTCTGGATATTTAGTAATCTTTTAGTAAATTCTGGGTATTTAGTAATCTTTTAGTAAATTCTGGGTATTTAGTAATCTTTTAGTAAATTCTGGGTATTTAGTAATCTTTTAGTAAATTCTGGGTATTTAGTAATCTTTTAGTAAATTCTGGGTATTTAGTAATCTTTTAGTAAATTCTGGGTATTTAGTAATCTTTTAGTAAATTCTGGGTATTTAGTAATCTTTTAGTAAATTCTGGGTATTTAGTAATCTTTTAGTAAATTCTGGGTATTTAGTAATCTTTTAGTAAATTCTCGATATTTAGTAATTTTGGTTAATATTCGTTTTAATGCTTTGTTCGTTTTCGATAGGAGGAGACATTCTATGACAATTTAACATATACATTCATATTCAGGACACCTTGAAACCTCAGGGAAACTGATAAAAATCAAGGAAATGTAATAATTATTTTTTATGAAAAAAAAAAAAAATTTAGACGTAAAAAGCAGCCATTATAGGCCATTGACCGAGTATTTAGCTCTTAACGCTGTTAAAATTTTAACGAACGTCGCCCTCTCCAGTTTTATGGGGAGACATCTCGTGGCAAAATTAGGAAACATAGGTCAAAACAACCAATTACATCTCGTTTTGGTTTCACATGACCTTATCCGACCAATCAGAGACGTACATTTTGAATCTCTCATAATACATACTCATTCAAGAATGCTTTAGTCTGGTTTTCATTATGGTTTGCGGAGGTTGCGATTGCCTGGGTTTTTGGTACCTTGGAACGCAGTTCCAAAAAACTACTGTTGTTTGCGGTTCCTCAGAGAGACGCAACAACTCTTGTTCGCCTGATCCAGCAACATATTAGGCCTGGGACTACAATCTATTCCGACGAGTGGCATGCGTATTCTCAACTTGGAAATCTAGGCTACATTCACCGGACAGTCAACCATTCACAGCGGTTCGTGGAAGACACCGTTCACATTCAAAATATTGAGTGTTGTTGGAAAGACGTGAAGAGCTGGATATTACGGTCTGGCAACAAAACTCAATCAGTTTAGGTTAGGTTAGGTCTGTTTAGGTTAGGTTTGAACCAAAACACATTTTTCTGGTGTTTTTTGGTGTGATTTGCTCAAATCTGAACTTCGTTTCTTTGGGAAATGAGCCGTTTTTGAGAAATTTTCAATTTTTAAATTTCTCAAAAATGGCTCATTTCCCAAAGAAACGAAGTTCAGATTTGAACAAATCACACCACAAAACACCAGGAAAATGTGTTTTGGTTCAGAAAGGAGGAAAAGCACTAAAACGAATAATTACCGTAATTTTTTAGTAAATTCTGGATATTTAGTAATTTTTTAGTAAATTCTGGATATTTAGTAATTTTTTAGTAAATTCTGGATATTTAGTAATTTTTTAGTAAATTCTGGATATTTAGTAATTTTTTAGTAAATTCTGGATATTTAGTAATTTTTTAGTAAATTCTGGATATTTAGTAATTTTTTAGTAAATTCTGGATATTTAGTAATTTTTTAGTAAATTCTGGATATTTAGTAATTTTTTAGTAAATTCTGGATATTTAGTAATTTTTTAGTAAATTCTGGATGTTTACCAGTAAATATTTAGTATTTTATTTTTATAGAAATTGAGAAAAATCATGATACTCTCAATTAGTTTAAAATGATAACGAAAATATGCTGCATCATGGTCATTGTTTCTGTGAGTCAAATGTCAGTAAATGATTATGTTTGCTAATTGATGGTGATGATTTATGTAAATTATATACTAGTGACCAAACTTTTAAATTTACATAATTATTACTAATCTGTGAATATCACATTAAAAATCCTACCATTTTAATTGACAGCTTTTGGGGAGAAATTAATAAAACGCAAAAATATCCTCATTTGTGTAGCCTAATTAAAGGCCTACTATAAATCCCTGTAGCCAATGCTGATGTTGAGTGGATATTTTCGCAGGTGTCTATAATAAAAACAAATCATAGACACTAACTTCAATCCTACAAAAGAAATGGTAAAATTATGTAATAACGAAATGTAGAAAAATGACTTTGAAACAGAATAAACATTGTGTGTGTGTGTGTGTGTGTGTGTGTGTGTGTGTATATTCAGTATCTTTTTAGTATTTTTATGTAATGATTTAGTAAATGCTAGTAATATATGGCGATTTCTTTAGTATTTTCCTTCTGAAAAAAATGGTCACACTGGCTGTACCGCTACAAGAACTTTCTTGAGGGTGTGGTTTTCACCACTGAATGATTTGTCATGGAATGACCCATCGATTACATTACATCTGGAAAATATGAAGCCACTTAGCCTGTAGGCTGACCATACGTACCGTTTGTTTTATATTTCCTGGCCATCCCGTCGTTTTAATAAATATGTCAATTTTGTCCAGTTTATGTACTTACTTTTTCATGAATACAGAATATTACATAACCCCCGTCCCTTTTTTGCCATCCCAATGTCCCGTTTTTGTCTCAAGGAAATATGGTCAGCCTACACTTAGGCCTCTGGAGATGTATAACACTGGCACAATTAGATAGCCTATTTTCAACTACAAATAAAGACTGGTACAAAAAATTACACCATTTATAAAACTAGGAATTCTTAATAGCAACCTAAATGTATTACTATAGTTATAAACCACATTCCCACATCCACATGTGAGCTGTGTATATTGGAGAACAAAATGTTTTGAATAAGTCACCTTAACGTACATATATGAAACTTTCGAATCAAAGTTTTTCCCTGAGCATACAATAACTCAGATCCGTAGACAACTTTCCCCGCTTAGGGTTGCCATTAGAATGTGATGTATACCTTTTATTTTGAACGAATGAAATTAATATCTATGAAACACTGTCACTGAGTACCATGTAAATCTTTTGTATGCCATTGTGGCATATAAGAAGAAGAAGAATTTCTTTTATCAAATTATTGTTTGCAAATATGATTAGAATTTAGATATATAAATATACATGGCAAAAACCCATATTATTGTATTTAAGATATGCATATTATTGCATAATTTATATTCAATTTAGATTCAACAAAATTACAAAAGGTTATGAAAATGTTTAAAAGCAGACTGATCATAACCCTGCTTTCTACTTCAAAATGCAGAGTATTTTGTGAAATAATCAATAACAGTAATGAATAATACATTGAATTTAACTATATTTAATTATAAAGAAATATCAGATTATAAAATAAGAAAATTATGTGGAAACTTCATAAAACTTGTGATGATATATGAAAAGTTGTTGTAACAAATGTTATAACAACAGCTTCTAAGAGGTTAGGCGTGCTGTACCGGCTCCTCAGTTTCTTCACCCCCACTATGGAAAAACTATATATGCTTACAACATGGTATCGTATGTGGTACCTTTACTTCTTAATTAAATATAAATTATTAATTAATTGAATTAAATATCTATACAAAATTGCTTCGGGATTGGCGACACAGCCTATTAGGAATGAAAATAATTGCCATACATACATAGAACCCACCCAACCACAAGAAATATTTATTATTTCGTGTTCAAAATTTTCCATTGCTGACTCATGAAAATTACTTCAAGAGAAGGGTCATCGAACTTTGCAAAATCAGCAAATAATAAAAGATGAAGATTTATATTATATTAGCTGCTCGTTCGGAGCTTGCTTATGTTAAGCCCTGCTTTTAAACAAGGAAGATGTACTTTATCTTCCTATAAGTTTTGAGTGAATAACATGTGATATAAACCTAATAACACAAAAAGATAGGCCTATACCTTCAGGAATTTAAATATAGTGACTGCCTATATTAATTACATCAAATCAACTCATTGTGTAACTCCATCATACCGCGGCCCTACATCGAAAAACATCGTCCCGTCCTCCAAACAGAAGCTAGGCTCAACGAAATAATGTGAGGTAATTTCTTTGTTTACCATTAGGCAGCGCAAATACCGAGGGCAAAATAAATTTAACGAGGTCCTTTGAAGATCTACACATACATAATTTTCTAACGAAAAAACGTAGGGCTTTTGTTGTTAACTCTCCACTGAAATCTGCTGGAAATTTCCAACGGATGAGGGTAACAGGCAATCAACCCATAGCCCTATATATTTTTTCACCCACTCTGTGCTGTCTCTGTACAGGGGTCTTGTACGCCCCTGTATGGAGTATGCTTTTCAGTGTGGAATGACTCAACCCACACAGATCTACTTCATCGAGTGGAATCAATGGCTTTTCGTCTCATCAATTCCCCGTCTCTTACTGACTGTCTTCAATCCCTCTCTTTCGTCGCAATGTTGCCTCACTCTCTTTTTATTATCGCTATTATAATGGACACTGTTAGAAAATCTAGAAGAGGAAGAACCATTGTTGTCCCAAGGCGATACGATGACTAAGCTGATTGATGCAGCATTGCTTGTATATATATTAAGTTAAGGTGTGTATATATATCCATCTCATAATTGTAAGGTTAGTGAAAAATTAACTTAATTTAGAGCTAGCACTTTTGAGCTCTTGTGGCATCATTGTTTGGTCACACTGTTGGCATCATTTGGGACGCTGCGCGTCTTTTCTACTCGTTTGTGGAAGGTCGTACGTAAAGGTGTGGTTTGATAGAGAGCTCTCTTGCAATTCAGTTTGGTTGTTTAGATACATGATTGTTGCATCGTGCAATAGTCCAGGTTGCGTTGTTGTTGCAAGGTTCAGAAAGAAGACCACAAATAGTACCTTTTGTTTACTTTAAGTTCATGTAATTTAAGGTCTAAGGTAGGCCCGCATCGAGTCAGCAACCTGAGGTTACCCTGAGGTAGGACCTAATAGGATCTCAAATCCGTAAGTTTAATTTAGCTTAACTTGGGCTTTAGGTAGAACTTGCCCTTTAGAATTTGGCCGTTCACGGCTCAGCTGGGATTTCGAACCCGACAAATAAATAAAATAACAGACACTGCTCTTCTGAACTCCAAAACTGCATGCATCCTCCTTTAAGGAGAGCACGCACCACCAAACTCTTTTTCGGCATTTTGAAAAGGTATTTCCGTGGGATATTGGGGATATTGCTCTCTATCCATAAATGACGTATTCTTAAATATACTACAAAGTACTTACTTAGAATGTCATATTAAAGTCGAATGAACGACATTTCATACTTGTTCATTGACATTATGACACTTTGACAACATATTGTGTGTTGATTCTTGTTGACCCATTTTGGGGGTCAATATAGTCTAAGCTAACGAATACCCTAAACGAGTCACAATAAAACTCAAGTAAGTCAGTCAGGGAGACACATTTATTGTTTTTGGTGAGTTTTGAGGATTACAAATACATTATGAATACATTAGAATATAATCAATACAATGATAATAACCTTCAAAACGTGGATCACCCTTCTCTGCCTGCCTTGGCATGAACTTCGTGTGACAAGTTCTCATCAAAATACCAATGTCCCTATAAAATGGTAGATTTACATGGTGTTTAAAACAATAGACATAGAGAATGTACCTAATTTTCTTACACTAATAAAATCTAGAAGAGGAAGAGCTATTGTTGTCCCAAGGCGATATGATGACTAAGCTGATTGATGCAGCATTGCTTGTATATATTAAGGTAAAGTGTATTTATATCCATCTCATAATTGTAAGGTTAGTGAAAAATTCACTTAACTTAGAGCTAGCATTTTGGGGCTCTTGTGGCATCATTGTTTGGGCACTCTTGAGGCATCATTTTTTGGGGGCACTGCCGCGTCCTTTCTACTCGTTTGTTGAATGCGGCACTTACAGGGCGTGGTCTTATAGAGAGCGCTCTTGCAATTCAGTTGGTTGTTTAGAGACAAGATTGTTGCATCGTGCAATGGTGCAGGTTGCATTGTTGTTGCAAGGTTTAGGAAGAAGACAATAAATAGTGCCCCTTTCGTTTTTTTCTTAATTTTATGCAACTGAGGCCTAAAGTAGGCCCACATCGAATCAGCAACCCTGAGGTAGGACCTAATAGGACCTCCAAGTCCGAAAGTTTGTTTTAGTCTTGCTTTACTTAGGTTATAAGTTAAAGTAGCGCCTCAGAGCTTGGCTGTTCAAGGCTCATCTGGGATTCTGAACCCAATGAAAATAAATAAAATAACATGATCCTTCGAACCGGATTCTAGCCCAAGATTAAGTTAGTGACTTTTTCGACAAAGTTCTGATTGTGCAAATTGTAGCCTAAGTTAGGCCCGGAAGGGTTGAGTATAATTGAGGTAAGGTCCCAGGGTAGAAAGTTTGGTCGCCCAATTACGAAACTTGGCCGCTAGTCTGTCGTTGTTTTGGGCCTACATTTGGTTTTATTGTTCGTAGTCGAAGGTTGTAGACTTCAGTGCGCCAGTTACTTGGGTGGAAAATTTGGTATTCCGTACTGGTGATTGGTCAGTATCCCAACCAAGCAATTCAGTTTATTTGAAAAAAAGGCAAATTTTGAGTTGGTCAGTTTGGTTAAGTACTTTGGCCAATTCAGCTTATTTGGCATTAATCCCAGTTGTTTGTTTGCATTGAAGATGAGTGCAGCTGAATTGAACAAGTTTAGAAAAAAGAGAAGCGCCTTCAAAGGTCTAATTACAAAAGTCATTGCCACTATAGATTCTGCCATAGAGCAAGAGGAATTCAGTTTAGTGACGGCACAGCTTTCCATATGAGAAACTAAAAAGGTTGCTCTAAACAAAGTAAATGTTAAAATTGAGGCTCTTATAGAAGAGGATGAAATGGAAAATGAAATAATTTACTTTGAAGAGATTATTGATGACATAATTAAAGCGTGCCACAGAGCAAAAGAGTTTAGCAGCTCAGTACAGTTAGAAACCAGGTCTAATAATGAAATACAGCGCTCAACAACCAATGTTTGTGAAGTTAAAGTTAACAGATCTGCAGTTCACTTACTGAGGCTTGTACTCAAAACATTTTCTTGGAGTATTCAGGAATGGAAAGGATGGGCAGACAGTTTTCAATCAGCAGTTCATTCTAGTCAAGTGTTGAGTGCTATGGAGAAGTTTAATTATTGCAATCCCTCTTGGAAGGGGAGGCAGCAAAGACAATAGCAGGAATAGCATTAACAGAGGCTAATTATAATGTGGCTTGGGATATATTAAAGAAACGGTTTGGTAAGCCAGAGATCTTAATTAAAAGCCACCTCCGTGAACTTTTAGTTATACCTCCTGTTAATAATCCCAATAGTGTCAAGGAGTTATGGCAGTTATATGATGAATTTGAAGTTAAAACTAGGTCCCTGGACAACTAGGGTGTAGGAATGGAAAGGTATGGTGTAATGTTGGTAGAAAGTAGAAGTCCTGGTTAAGGGGTTGTTACCAACTTACCACAAAGTCCCACTATCAAGGTTCAAGCTAGAGAGATTGAGAAACTTTGTGCTCCAGTCACTACTTGTTTAGATATGGCATGTGTCCAAGAATTGCAAGTTAAATGAATTAATTTGGGCAGTAATAAGTTTGAAAGAATAGAAGATATTAGTCTTTTGATTGGAGCTGACTATTATTGGGACTTCATCACTGGTAACATTGTCCGCACATCTCAAGGTCCTGTAGCTATTGAAAGTAAGCTAGGCTGGATGCTACATGGTAGTTATTGCAATGAAATGGAGGTTAAAATTCCTTTTGTTAAGATTGAGGAGAACAGCCATGGTTTGGAAAGGCATTTGAAAGCCTTTTGGGAACTGGAATCCATTGGCATAAAGGACAAACAGGAGAAGCAGGCAAGTAAAGTGAACAGTGATGTTTTAGAACAATTTGAAAAAGGTATTGGGTTCAGAGATGGTTGCTACGAAGTTGGCCTCCCTTGGAAGGATTTTTGCAAATCCAGTTCAAACCTTCAGGTTGGAGACTTCATTGCACGGCTAAGGAAAAATGAGGAGTTGTTAAATGAATACAATGAGGCCATCCTAAGCCATGTAAAGGAGGGCTATGTTGAAATGGTGCAAGGTGAGCTGGTGAGGCAGGAGGCACATTATCTGCCACACGGTGCAGTGGTACGGCGAGACAAAACCACACCAAACTGAGAGTAGTTTTTGATGGCTCAGCCAAGGACAAAAGAGGTGTGTCCTTGAAAGACTGTTTGGATGCTGGGCCAAATTTAAATGCAGATTTATTTGCCTTGTTACTGAGATTCAGAGTTTGGTAGAATGAAGTCAGTGTTGTTTGGCCTCAGCTCTAGTCCATTTCTGTTGGCAGCTACTATGCAGTACCATTTTGAGAAATATTCTGAACTCTATCCTAATACTATTGAACACAAGGAAAAAATTTTATGTTGATGATTTGCTGTGTTCCGTGGATAATCCAGAAATGGATTAGTTTGACTTCAAAGGTCTTTGATCCTCTTGGATTCCTGGCTCCATTTGTGATAAAGTAAAAAATTTGGTTTCAGAGCCTCTTGGAAATTGGACTTGGTTGGGACTAAGAGTTACCCGATCATATGGTGATAAAGTGGAAACATTGGTTCAAAGAATTGGCACATCTTGGAGACATTGAAATCCCAAGATGGTACTTTGGAGAGTTGAACAATAGTCCAGATAATTTGGAACTGCACATCTTTTGTGATGCAAGTGAGGAAGCCGATGCAACTTGCATTTTAGATAAGAGGCACATTTGAAGAGGAAGTAAGTTGTGCAGGTTGGTTGCTGCAAAGAGCAGAGTAGCACCTTTGAAAAGGCTTTCTATTCCAAGGTTGGAATTGATGGGTACAGTCATTGCTAGTCGGCTTGCAGTTACAGTGCAAAACTCTTTGGGCCTTTATGAAATTTCAAGCCATTAATTATTGGACAGACTCCACTATAGTTTGGCACTGGTTAAGAAGCCAGGCAAGGAAATGGAAACCATTTGTTGCCAATAGGGTGGAGAAAATTCAAGCACACACAGATCCAAAGCAATGGAAGCAATGTTCAGGCACCCAAAACCCAGTTGATTTACCAACACGAGGAATTTCAGTGAAAGATCTTGCACAGTCAAGTTTGTGGTGAAATGGGCCACAGTGGCTAAAACTTGGGAGTGAAAACTGGTAGTCTAGGATCTGGCCTAGAGTTCGTATAAATTTCTGGGTGCAGAGGTTTTGACGACTGATCTAAATTAATTTGGGGCGGAGAATCCGAATTTTTCTATGCCATCGCACCAAATTGGTGCGAAAGTGGTCAAAATGGCAAAAAATTGGCAAAAATGGCAAAATCTTATCAGTTTTTCGTATTTTGTCATACTCTTGAGTTGAAAAAATTTTTAAGGGCAATTTTTTGTTTGAGAATCGTTTTTGTAACATACTGCTGCCTGAACCGAGAAAACTGACGAAAATGTCAAAAAATAACAGCAAAAATAGTAAAAAATTAAGTAAATATTGTCAAAAAATCGCAAAATGAAATATCGAACTAAATAGTCAAGAAATTAGATATTAATAGCTCTGCAAGAATTTATTAAAACAAAGTATGCACAAATGTCTAAATTTTGGGTATAAATCGATAAAAATGGTTGTAAAATACCTGAAAAAATAGCCAAAATCTAAAGAAATAGTACTAATTTTATGTTATTCTTAGGCTTGCTTGTTGTAAAATGCTTGAACTTCTTATAGAATCGATCTATTTGATTTCTTTAGAGTAACTAAGTCATATTTATTGTCTTCGATATATACTCTGTCTTAATCCTTTCAACAATATATAAAGCAGAGGTCTGATAGTAATGAAAACTTCATTACTGGTATCATTTACCAATAGATTGTATCCAATCATCAGTGATTTAACCTACTCAATGCGGGCAGGTGATTGATCACTATTTCTTTCTTCCATACAGAGATCAATCCCACTTTTCTTCGCCTACAATAGAACCAACTACGCCAGATAGGCAACAATCTTCTTTGAGGATTGTTTAAACCTTGAGGTACATTTTCCTGATCTCCACAAATCATTTCTTAGTGGTGGTTTTGTAGTGAGGAGAACAACATGACAATGTAGTGGAGTTCCAATGGACCAGGCACTTGAGCAACATTATAATAAACCTGCAAAAGTGTCCGGAGGATTAATTGGCTTTACTCGGAGAAAGGAAGCAGTGGCACTGTGGAATATTATTAAACATGAGAAGGACTTTATTCTTCACAAATGAGAGGTTCCGGCCAGTTTGAAAATTGTAACGAGTATGATATTCATCGTGAATACTCCAAGAGCCATGCCTTATCGAGCTCCAGTAATGTCCAAGCTATTCAACAGTACATTTACAAGTTGGAGACACATTGAGCAAAACATTAGATGGCAAACCATTCAGAAACATTGCTTCCGGTGAATAGGATAAAGAGTCTTATACATATCACATTACTTGCCTGGATAGAAGAGATGTTGCTTACAAGAATTTCAAAACCGAACGGCTTGAGAAAAAAACAGAAACTTTGTTTGCAGCAATTAAGAGGCAAAAACCCGCAATAGCGAGGAACACTTCCAGAAAACGAAAGGAATATGACATAAAAAAAGAAACCATTGCAGCACTGAACTACATTGCATTTGCTCAGCTCAGGGAATTTCCATTGAATCAATTACTTTCCCATGAAATTACACCTCTTCCATTTTTTCTTGTAGACAGTGATGGTTTTTTGAAGAAATCTAAGAAATCGGAATTGGGATCGGAACTTGAAAAGAATCTGGGTGAAGACCTCCCATTGTTGTTAGAAGGGAATGATGCAATGATCATAGATTTTATGGCTCAAGTAAGGAAATTCCCGGTGAAAAAAGCAATGTTGAAAACATTTGGTGAATTTGCACAATCACTTTTAAATATGTTTTTGAGTATGGAATCCAAGTCAACCACAATTCATATCTTATTTTAAAATTGCAAGGCTTCAAGCATCAAGACTGGAGAACGGATGAGACGATCAATTGCGCATTCGAAAATACAAATTTCCATAACATCACCTGAGCAGAGGCTTCCAATTGACTTCAACAAGTATTGGAGTTCCACAGATAACAAGGCAAACTTCCAAAAAATTTTTGTCAGCTTTTTCATGGAAAATTACCATGGAGATAAAGTAATTGTACTGGGAGGTGGTACTCTTGAAAAACCAGAAGTTTGTGTCAAATTCCAAAATGGGAAGGTCTGCGAAATTCCTGAGCTTTGTTCTTCACAAGAAGAAGCAGTCAAACTACTTTGATGAAATTAAGGACTTTGGCAAGGAACCACTTACAGACGAAATAACCGAAGGTGCCGAAAACTTTCTGGTTCATTGCATCAAACCCAAGTCAAAATCCATATCATTTGATCAACCAAGATCTGAGCAATACTACAAAACTGGGGACAAAATCGATTTTACTCAGCTTCCTTGCTCTTCAAAAAGTATTAGACTGCATATTAAACGGGCATATCTTCAGTGCAAACTTTGGCTTGATTCTCCATATGGCTCTATATCTGAAAATTTAAATCCACTTGACTATGGTTACGTAAAGTCTGCTGAGGAACTTTTGGAACCTCAACTAACCGATTACCCAGATAAACCTCAGGATTTGATTGAACCTTGCAGCTGCAAAACCTGTACCAAGAGGTCAAAATGCCCTTGCACTGCGTCATCCATACCATGCTGCTCATTCTGCAAGTGCAAGATACCACAAAAGCCATAGTGCTTTTATTTGTAAATAATGTTTAAATAAAGGTTTCAATTAAACAAAAAAAAGAACAAAAAAAAAACAATGGGGCCTCATCATTAAATGAGGTCGTTCCCACTAAATTAACTATAACTTAGCCCATTGCCGTGGTGCTGCACTGGGAAGATGCACCTGAGTGACGGTAACACTCTTTCTTAATCACATAAGCGGCCTTGACAGTTTTTGTCATTTTTGCCAAACTCTTTGCCACTTTTGCAAGATTTTCATTCAACTTCATCATCAGAAATAATACATGATCTTATCTCACAGTCTTTTACAACATCCAAACCTAAGAGTTTTATAAAATTAGCACTATTTTTTATATTTTGTTTATTTTTTCAAATATTCTACAACCATTTTTAATCATTGTAACCCAAAATTTAGACATTTGTACATGCTATTGTGTTAGGAAATTTTAGTAGAGCTATTAATATCTAATTTCTTGACTATTTAGTTCGATAAGACTGGTTAGAGCTAGTTTATGCACCAAAATAGCAAAAAATTTCATTTTTGCGATTTTTTGACAATATTTACTAAATGTTTTACTATTTTTGCTGTTGTTTTTTGACATTTTTGTCAGTTTTCTTGGTTCAGGCAGCAGTATGTTACAAACACAGATTCTCAAACAAAAAATTGCCCTTAAAAAAATTTTTCAACTCAAGAATATGACAAAAATACGAAAAACTGATAAAATTTTGCCATTTTTGCTAATTTTTTGTCATTTTGACCACTTTCGCACCAATTTGGTGCGATGGCATAGAAAAATTCGGATTCTCCGCCCCAAAATTAGTCTAGATCAGTCGTCAAAACCTCTGCACCCAGAAATTTATACGAACTCTAGGCCAGATCCTGTACTATGGCCTTCTAATCAGCCTATTGAAGGAGAATGCCAGGCTGAAGAAGAATGGGTGAGTCAGATGAGAAAATGCACTGTGAACAGTTGTCAAGTTATGCAGCAGGACCCCATATTGAGGCTTGAGGACATTAGCAGTCTGAAAAGGTTGTTAAGAGTGATAGCATGGGTATACAAATTTACAGACAACATTAAGGGAGAAACAAGAAGGGAAGGAATTCTGAACAGTAAGGAGATTCAGCAAGCCAGGCAAAATTTGGTGAAGAGAGAAAATTGCTCACCAGCAGTCCATTACAGGTTCTACCAACACATTCTGCTCTCAAGGGTTTGGATGTGTTTTTGGATCAGGATTTAATGAGAGTAGGAGGTAGACTACAGTTTTCTGGGCTTCCAGAGGAGAAAAGACATCCAATTTTGCTACCTTCGGGGACACTTTGTGGGACTTTTGATCCTGGATACGCATCATAAGTTGTTACATGCTGGAGTTAGAGAAGTGATAATAGAGATCAGACAACAGTTTTGGATTCCCAAAATTAGACAAGTAGTAAAAAAGGTCTTGCATAAATGGGTGGTTTGTAAGCGTTGGAGTGCAAAGCTTTATCATGAAAAGGTGGCTCCACTTCCAAGAGAACGGTGTTTCTATACTGCCCCATTTGATGTAGTGGGAGTAGACTTTGCAGGTCCAGTCTATGTGTATGAACAAGGGGAGTCTAACAAAGGTTATATATGCCTTTTCACATGTGCTATCACAAGAGCAATCCATTTGGAGTTGGTACGGGGGTACGGGGGTGGAGCCCCCGTAAAATCACATATCACAAATTGATCGGTATAGGGTTTTATATTTTTTAGGTTAGGTTAGGTTTTCCATGAAACCTAGGTTTTTCTCATGGTTTTTGATGTGTTTCATGACACGTGTTTTTCCTCCAAAACATGCTAAAACCATTGGTTTGTTGTTGTTTAGGATAAATCTGACCATCGCTATTACAGTAAATTATTGCTTGTGCTGTGTTACCCCACCCAAAACCACCAGTTCCCACGGTGGTCCCCCGAGATTGTAGGAGGGATTGGGGGGGTGAAATCACTTCAAGCAATAATTTACTGTAATGGCGATGCTCACATTCATCCTAAACAACAGGAAACCAATGGTTTTAGCATGTTTTGGTGGAAAAAACACAAAAAATTGAGGTGGCGCCCGTATTCTGAACCGTTATCGAAGTTTGGTCCTTGTTGAAAGAGAGGGATTCCAATCCTACTTTTCACACCAAGGGGTACAGTGGGAGTTTATTGTTGAGAGAGCACTATGGTGGGGAGGATTTTGGGAAAAGCTAGTGAGAAGTGTAAGTGTCCATTAAAGAAACTTTTGGCTAATGCTCACTTAAGCAAAGAAGAATTCTGCACTGTTTTGTGTGAAGTAGAAGCAATGGTGAACAGCAGGCCCATCACCTTTGTTTATAACAGTATGCAGGATGCAGAGCCATTGACGCCAAATCATTTTCTTTGTGGTAAACGATTAACATCAAGCCCCAGTTTGCCAGAAGACTTACAGCCTATCCAGAGCAGTCAAGAAGAGTTAACCAGAAGGTTCAAGTTCCTTGAAAAGCTACAAGATCAGTTATGGAAGAGGTGGCACATAAAATACTTGCCAAAACTCAATTATTACCCATCAGGCAATGTAAAGGGCACCACTGCAAATTGTATCAAGGTGGGAGAAGTGGTAATGATTGGGAATGAAAGACCAAGGCAATACTGAAAGCTTGGCATAATTGAAGAGTTGTTTGTTGACAAAGACAATTTAGTTAGGTCTGCACTGGTAGATACTTCAGGAGGAAAATTAAAGAGACCTATACAAACACACTATGCTTTAGAAATCGGCAAAACCACGGATAGTCAACCTAGTTTCTAGTATAGGTAGCTTATCGGGAAGGTTAGACAGAGTTGAGGAAGGGGTTAAGGTTGGTCCGAGATTAGTAGACGGGGAGGGATTTAGAGAAGTTAAGGGTGGAGCTAGGCCACGTACGTTAGGTGATAGGAATCCCTCCCCTATCGAGGTTTCGAACCCTTTCGCCCAGTTGGATAGGGATGTGAACGAGGGGGGAGACTATTTTAATTGGGGACTCCTTAGTGTGCCATATGGATAAAGAGTTCGTTGAACGGAATCCAACCAAGAGGAGGAGGGTCTGTCTACAAAATTAGAGACGAAGTAGATGGGATTGATGTTGCCTCCCGTCACTCGATGTTGGTGATGATGGTAGGGGGCAAAGACTTGTATAGGCCCGATACGAGAGTGCCTGACCAGTGGCGTACTAAGGGGGGTGCGAGGGGGGCGGTCCTCCCCGGGTGGCAGCCAGGAGAGGGGTGCCATCGGGAGAGTTGAAATACCAGTACAAGTTTCCAAACCAAATGAAAAATTCGCCAAAGTAAGAAAAAAAAAATAAAAAATGTTCAAACTATTACAACAGCTTAATGTTAATTTCCACTATAAAATAAATTTTTATTTTTATTGGCAATACAAAATTTACAAACGAAAAATTAAATATTTGATAAAAATTACATCAAAAGACGAACGTTTGTTGACGTTTTAGTCATCAGTTTTTTGAGCATAGCCAGCTGGCTGCAACTGACATTCCAAGTCTTGTTCACTTGACACTGACTCCACATACATGAGGTATGTTTCATTAAATAATTATGATAAAGCATAAAGTGCTGGTGTTTACAACAATATCATGGTACTTATACGAGTGTACCAGTGTCCAGTAATTTTTGACAATGTGGTATCATGACAATGTGGTTCGTATAGTATCATTGTATATTTAATATGTTGTTAATGCTTACTGCTTATTAAATAATGACATAAATTATAATAGCTAGCGTTATACACTATATTGAATTAGTGTTAATGCATTGGCATTGATAATTAATTGTCTCTGCTTGTCTGGGTTGATAATCTGATAACTCAATGGGTGTCTGGTTGGAAAAAGTTTGAGAACCACTTGTTTGAAGCTTTTCTGTTGTAATAAATTTTTTTACTTCTTTATTTACTGGATATACTGTTAATTTTCATTTTGTCAGTGGTCTAGTTATTTATGAGTAATGCTCATAGTTTTCTGCTTTTTTAAGAGTCGTGTTTGCACTTAACCCCCCCCCCCCAAATAATAATAATAATCACAGACAATTTGTTCAGTTAATGTATTTCAAGTCATAATAGTTCATAGTTTGATTTTAAAACTTTGCAGAAAACATCCACTATGAAGCGAAATCGACCCAGTGGATTCCAACAAAGAAAAATGAAGAAGGCAAGAGAAGAGGTGGCTCAGGCAATGTCCGGATCAATTTTGATTTTGAAGTATGTGACGCCTTCAACATCAAGTGCAATTAGGAGAAAGTCCTGAAGATATTCAGCCTGGTGAATCTGAAGGGCAAATACAAGAAGCATCTTCACAAGAGGATTCAAATGAGAGAGGGCAAGGATTGGAGGATGGCAATTCATCTTCTAAAAGCAGTGAAACTGATGAAGAGGAAGGAGACGCCAGCAGAAGTCCACACCAACAGGAGGAAGACTCTGATGAAGAAGAGGAGACGGATATATTTTCAATTTATTCTAATGTCGCTGCTTGGCTAATCCCGGTTCCAAATGACTTGAGAGTTGATCTTATTAAGAGGGGAAGTGAACCCTTCCAAAATAGGGATGGACCTTTCAGTGCAGTTCAAAGACAAGGAGAGAAATCCAAAGGGAAGAGTCGACAGCTGACCACTGCATGGTTCTATAAGGCTCTGCCAAATGGCGAGAAAGTTTTGAGAACATGGATGGTTTACTCGCCATCAAAAGAAGTTTGTTTTGTTTTTGCTGCAGACTGTTTGCTCTTGATGACAAAGGAATTGGAACATCCAGCTTTGTCACTGGGTTTCAAGCATGGTGGAAGCTAAACCCAAAGGTGTCTGACCATGAGGCTTCTGAGCAGCATCTCTCATGCCAGGAGAAATGGAAGACCTTGGGAGCAGGGTTGAAGCTTCAAAAAACCATTGATCAAGTTCATCAAGCAACAATGGACAAGGAGAGAAAGAAATGGAGGGATATTTTACATCGCCTCTTGGACGTAACCTTGTTTCTGGGTCACCAGAATCTTCCTTTTCGTGGTCACAAAGAGGACATGTCATCAGCAAACAAAGGAAACTTCATGTAATTGGTAGTCAAATTATGATCCAGTTTTGAAAGAACATTTTGTAAGTGAGGTGACGTGTATATATATATATATATATATATATATATATATATATATATATATATATATATATATATATATATAGTCTAAAGTCACTAAAGGGAAAAACCACTAAAAGAAAGTTGAATGGCAACACGAAGGGATAAACAGAGCAACGCGGGCTGTTGGTTGGTTTTTGGCTGGACTAGAGCATGGTTATTCATATCTGACTAAATCGTTGGTGCTAAGTTTAATTTGGTGATTTTTCTAAGGTGACAAATGGGGTAGAAAGTTGTCAGTAAATAATAATAGTTAGGGGTAATGTCTATAGCTTCTAAATTAGTAAAGTTAGAGAGTTTGGGTAGACTGCTTTGTGGGACGCAGGAAATCTATGGTAGGCCGTAAAGAATATCTAATTTAACACACCGGTAAGTGCCTTTGTTTGTTGTTTAGAAACCTAGTAACTTAGCGGGGTCACTAACCCCAAGCTATTACATTTGGCGACGAGGATGGGATTCAATTTGGCTCATTGGATTCAATTTTGCTCATTGGATTCAATTTGGCTCATTGGATTAAATTTGGTTAATTTGATTAAATTTGGTTCATTGGATTTAATTTGGCTCATTGGGTTCAAGTGGTTGGTTTGTGGGGGTAAGCTACCGTACTATAGCTTAGGTCCCGCCGGCCTATCTCTTAACTAATTCCTACCCAGCCCTAACCCTAATACTTTGATAATTCCTTCTCAGCCCTAACTCTAATACAATTTACTATTCAGCCCTAACTGGGGAGTAACTAGATCAAATTTAAACCAAATCTAACCTACTTCACGTTATTTGGCCTAAATCGGTTTTGTTCTAGCATGTCGGTGATTGGCCATACGAAGACTCTGGGGAGGACTTCGAAGCTTATGCCACTAGGGTGAGGTTGTTTTGCGAGGCAAATTCCATTCCTGATGCTAAGAAAGTACCTACCTTTTTAACTATAATAGGCCCTAAAACGTTTGGCTTAGTTATGGACCTAGTTGCTCCTAAAGCACCGGAAACTTCCACCTATAGTGAATTGGTACAGCCCCTAACCGATCACTACAAACCCCGAGTAGTTCTCATCTATGAACGTTTCAAATTTTATTCGAGGCATCAGACGGTGAATGAAAGCATTGCAGAGTTTGTTGCAGGAATAAAAGCCCATAGCCGTACTTGTAAATTTGGGGACAAATTAGACGAAATGTTAAGAGATAGGTTTGTAATGGGTCTCAAAGAGGAGTCTACCCAGAGAGCCCTATTAGCTATACAGGACCTAACTTTTAGTCAGGCTGTAGAAATAGCTGCGGCTAGAGAAGCAGCTGCTAAAGATGTTAGAGCTTTTGGCAGTCACAGTCGTAAAGCCCAACACGTAAATAGCTTTAAATCTTCTAGGCCTGGCAGACCTAATGAGCTACTAGACAGACAAGTAAAAGGTATGCGGCAAATACGACTAAACCTACTAATTCAAACGCTGAACAGGAGGAAAAGCCTTCCAAGCCATGTACTTGGTGTGGAAAACACCACTGGAAGAAAGACTGTCCTTTTAAAGAAGCAGTTTGCCGAAACTGTAGTAAAATAGGCCACATAGCTAAAGTTTGTTTTTCAAAGAAAACAAGGGGTGAAAATTCTAATTATAACATTTCTAGTGAAATCCTCAAAAGGGAAATACTTCGAATATTGGAGTGGAGTACCTATTTTATGAGCAGCAAAGTGGTGATAATACAGGCTCATATATTGTAGAGGTAGGCCTAAATGGAATTTTAGTTCCTCTAGAACTAGATACAGGTGCTGTCCGAACTGTCATGTCCAAAACAGTTTTTGACAAAACTTTCAAAAATACATCTAAACTACATGCATCTAAAACAATACTGAAAAAATACGGGGACATACAAATACATATTTGTGGAGAAGCATCCATCACAGTTACACTCAACAAGAAAACTTTGTCTCATCCCTTAACTCTTTTA
Source organism: Bathynomus jamesi (assembly GCA_023014485.1). Classification (NCBI taxonomy): domain Eukaryota; kingdom Metazoa; phylum Arthropoda; class Malacostraca; order Isopoda; family Cirolanidae; genus Bathynomus; species Bathynomus jamesi. The sequence goes on along the minus strand of JAJOZX010001580.1, from coordinate 152,435 downwards.
GTGGTGGATGAGCAAGGGGCTACTCTACTAGGACGTGATTGGATTGATGCTTTGAAAATGCTTATTGACAAAATTTTGCCAAAGGGTCAGACAGATGTGCATACACTCTCATATCCGTCTGACAGACTCATTGTTAAGGGAGTTTTCTTCTGTTTTTGGACCTGAAGTAGGCAACCTAAAAGGCCATCAGGTCTGTATAGAAGTAGATCCTAATGTAACTCCGAAATTTTGTAAGGCTCGTTCAATTGCGCATGCACTGCGGGAGAAGGTAGATTTAGAAATTGACAGGCTGCTCAAAGATAAAGTTATCGAACCAGTCACACACGCTAAGTGGGCTGCCCCAGTAGTTCCTGTAGTAAAACCTGACAAGTCCGTGCGGTTATGTGGGGATTACCGTTTAAGAGCAAATTGAGCAGTCCTTCTAGATTGCTACCTTATACCCAAGCCCGATGAATTGTTTAGCTCTCTTGCTGGGGGTAAATATTTCACAAAACTAGATATGTCCCAAGCCTATTCTCAACTAAGTTTAGATGAAAATTCTAAAGAACTAACTATCATAAATACGCACCGAGGCCTGTATAAGTACAATAGGCTATGCTATGGAACAGCATCGGCTCCGGGTATTTTTCAGAGGAAAATGGACCAAGTTCTAGGTCACATTCCGGGGTACTTTGTTTTCTAGATCAGGGCTTCTCAAACCTTTTTCACTTGCGACCCCTTTGGATCAGACAAATTGTTTCGCGACCCCTTTGGATCAGACAAATTGTTTCGCGACCCTTCACTTAATGTCATAAAAGCAATAGGTACTAACACTGTATATTTATGAAAAAAATAATATTTTCAAATGTTTCTGCGACCCCCAATAATATTTACGCGACCCCTAGTTTGAGAAGCGTGGTTCTAGATGATGTCGTCATTTCAGGTTCGTCTAAAAAAGAACACCTAACAAGATTAACCACAGTTCTGAAAAAACTCCGGGATGCCGGACTTAAGCTAAAGAAAGAAAAGTGTTCGTGGGTCACTAACGTGGTTTCATATTTAGGGTTCCGCATAGATGCCTCAGGCATTCATCCAACGGTGGATAAACTAGAAGTAATAAAAAATGCACCACCTCCACAAAACATCACACAGTTACAAGCTTATTAGGTCTCCTAAACTTTTATAGGAAATTTTTGCCTAATGCATCGACTTTCTTGAACCCCTAAATAAGCTATTACGATCTGGGGAACAGTGGAGATGGGAGAAAACCCAAAAGGAAGCATTTGAGGCTTCCAAGGACGTACTACTACAGTCTACTTTCCCAGTGCATTATGATCCTAAACTTCCTCTCATAGTTTCAGCAGATAGCAGTTCTTATGGAATTGGGGCAGTGTTAGCTCACCACATTGATGGTGTAGATAGGCCTATCTGTTTTGCTTCTAGAACACTAACTGAGACTGAAAGACGATATGCACAACTTGAACGTGAAGTCTTAGCCTTAGTATTTGCAGTAAAAAAATTTCATTTCTATCTATGGGGTCATGAATTTAAACTAATTACTGACCATAAGCCTCTTTTAGGTTTATTTTCACCTAATAAAAATATTCCAGTTATGGCCTCCGGTAGGATTCAACGATGGGCACTGATTCTACAAGCCTATAAATTTGACTTAGTACATCGGTCAGGCAAACTTTTAGGTACGGCTGATGCGCTAAGTAGGTTGCCTTTAGAAAATCCAAATGAATGTGTACCTATACCTACAGAATGGGTTCACTTGGTGGAGTTTTTGGAATCCACTCCAGTATCTGCGGTACAAATAGAGCAGTGGACAAAATCAGACCCTATTCTGTCTAGGGTCATCCATTACTGCTCAGTTGGTTGGCCTACTAAGGTTGAGAGTGAATTACAGCCTTTTTATCAACGTCAGTCTGGACTCTCGATCCAAAATGGCTGTCTCTTATGGGGGCCACAGAGTGATAATTCCGAATGAAGGCAGGTCGAATTTAGTGAAGGAACTTCACGCTGAACACATGGGTGCAACAAAAATGAAAGAGCTGGCGAAAGCTTATTTCTGGTGGCCCGGTTTAGATGGAGAACTCCAATCATTGGTTCGTTCCTATCAAAGCTGCCTAGAGAACAGAGATCTCCCAAGGAAAAGTCCACTTCATCCTTGAGAGTGGCCTACTATACCTTGGCATAGGATCCATGTTGACTATGCAGGTCCTATAAATAATATTTATTTCCTAGTCATTGTGGACGCCTACTCTAAGTGTGTGAAAAAATTTTCCAACCACTTTCACGACTTCGGGTGTTACTATTCGCTTACTCCGTTCGTGTTTCGTTCGATGGGGTTTACCCGTAGTCCTGGTTTCCGACTGTGATAGCGTGGGGTAGACACCCCAGTTAGGTTACTTAGGTTCTAGCAAACAATCAAAAGCACTTACCGGTGCGTTGAATTAGATATTCCTTTGGGAGCCTACCATTAGATTCCTGTGTCCCACAACCGGCCTACCTAACTCTCTCTTACATTACCAATTTAGAAGCTATAGACATTACCCTTAACTATACTTAAGTACGGACAACTTTCTACCCCATTTGTCACCTTAGAAACCACCTAATTACTAGTGATGTAGGTCACATCCGCATCCGCATCCGCGGAACATCCGCACATTTTCTCGCATCCGCACCCGCATCCGCACTTTGGACTGCGGATGTCGTGCGGATGTGGACCGTTGAGATAAAATGTCATTAATAAGCGGAAATTATCAAATTCTACTATATTAATAGAACTAGTTCATTGTGCGCAAAAGTGATGCAAGCGACAAGACGAGAGGCTGTTCTTGTATGAAGTTACTCTCTTGCAACCTACTTAGATCCACGTTACAAAGCTAAGTTATTTTCACCTAGTACATTAGAACGAGTTAAATCATCACTTGGCAAAGCAGGTGAAGAGCTTCAATCTCTTGAATCTGTCGCTTCGCCAACCACCAAAAGAATAAAAGTTTCAGTGACAGAACCAACACCTTGAACAAGCAAATCTATCACAGAATCTGTCTCTCAGTTTCTTGAGTCAAGCAGCAATGACGAGACCTACGCGATGTCAAAAGATGTAGTAAAAATGATCGAGAGCTATCACCAAGAAAAACGCCTGGCTGCATGTGACAATCCTATTAGTTGGTGGAAAAATACGCAGAATATCTATCCATACTTGAGTAAACTTGCAAGGAAACATTTAGCCTGTCCTCCAACAAACGTACCAAGCGAGAGATTATTTAGCAGTGCTGGATTAATATATGATGAAAAGAGAAACAGACTGGCAGCAGAAAGGCAGAAAAATTAATGTTCCTTAAGCATAACCTTCCTATAATTAAGTTTGAACATTAAACGATGAACATCTTAGTTTACTTTATTTTAATTACTCATTTATAAATATGCCTAATAAAACTTTAAACTTAATATAAATAGTTATCAAGCTAATTAAAGATCTCTTTCTATAAGGGTGGAGGTTGGGGAAAGAGGTCGGTGGGGTGCATTTGAGTTGGGTTCACGTCCCGCATCCTGGTAACACAATTATGGTTTCTAATTGTGGCTGAAACTCAACAAAATATAACGAATTTATTTGCAGACGAATTCACTAATTGATTTCTATATTAGTTAGATGCTTGATATTATTTTATATGTTCAGAGAAAAGTCGTGTACTACATTATAGCTACAACTCTCTCTATATAATAACTTATTATATACGTTAAACACAACAAATCTCGAATATATCCTAAAAAATAACGAAAATGTAGACATCCGCATCCGCATCTGCGGATGTTGAAATCAAACATCCGCATCCGCATCCGCATCCGCGGATGTGAAAAAAATGACATCCGCTACATCACTACTAATTACACTCAGCACCAACGATTAGGTCAGATATGAAAAAACATCTCTAGGCTAGCCCAAAACAATACGAACAGTCGCGTTGGTTCGTTTATGACTTGCTCTTGCCATTCAGCTTAGATTTAGTGATATTTCCCCTTTAGTGACTTTTGACTATATACATATATATACACACACGTCACCTCACTTCTCCCCTACAAGTTTAGTCTGTCAGGGGGATGAGGGACCCTAGACGACCTGCGGAGCGGGTTGATGTAGTAGGATTAGGTGCAACCTGTATAGGCGGGCGAGTTGAACCATTTTCCGGAGGATCAGTTCTCTCTTCCGGAAGACTCTGGTCCTTCTGCAATTCACGTTCCCATATCTGGTCCTGATGGCGTTTAATAGAACGACCATCTTCTAGTTGGCACTTGAAGGAAACAGGGCCGTTCTCTCCTGCACAGTGCAGGAACCCATTTTGGTCCAGCCCATAGTTGCGAATCATAACTGGATCATTAGGTTGCGCTTCTATAACTCTCCCTCTTTTAGTGTCGTGGTACAACTTCTGTTTTTCCTGATGGCGTAAAACTCGTTGTAACGTTTCGTTTGGACGTAACAAATCGAAAACTGAACGAATTCCCCGGCCAATCATAAGTTTAGAGGGAGACACCCCCGTCGTGGTGTGAGGTGTTATTCGATATTTAAACAAAAATTTATCCAACACCACTTGCATTTCCTCCCCACGAGAATGACGCAAGGCCGACTTGAAAGTACGGACCATGTTTTCCGCGAGACCGTTAGTAGATGGGTGGAAAACATTAGACCGGACATGTCTAATGCCATTTAGGTGGACGAAGGAACGAAATTCCTCACTGGTAAAACAAGTACCATTGTCGGAAACCAGGACTACGGGTAAACCCCATCGAGCGAAAACCGAACGGAGTAAGCGAATAGTAACACCCGAAGTCGTGGAAGTGGTTGGAAAAATTTCCACCCACTTAGAGTAGGCGTCCACAATGACTAGGAAATAATATTATTTATAGGACCTGCATAGTCAACATGGATCCTATGCCAAGGTATAGTAGGCCATTCCCAAGGATGAAGTGGACTTTTCCTTGGGAGATCTCTGTTCTCTAGGCAGCTTTGACAGGAACGAACCAATGATTCGAGTTCTCCATCTAAACCAGGCCACCAGAAATAAGCTCTCGCCAGCTCTTTCATTTTTGTTGCACCCATGTGTTCAGCGTGAAGTTCCTTCACTAAATTCGACCTGCCTTCATTTGGAATTATCACTCTGTGGCCCATAAGAGAAGCCATTTTGAATCGAGAGGCCAGACTGACGTTGATAAAAAGGCTGTAATTCACTCTCAACCTTAGTAGGCCAACCAACTGAGCAGAAATGGATGACCCTAGACAGAATAGGGTCTGATTTTGTCCACTGCTCTATTTGTACCGCAGATACTGGAGTGGATTCCAAAAACTCCACCAAGTGAACCCATTCTGTAGGTATAGGTACACAATCATTTGGATTTTCTAAGGGCAACCTACTTAGCGCATCAGCCGTACCTAGAAGTTTACCTGACCGATGTACTAAGTCAAATTTATAGGCTTGTAGAATCAGTGCCCATCGTTGAATCCTACCTGAGGCCATAACTGGAATATTTTTATTAGGTGAAAATAAACCTAAAAGAGGCTTATGGTCAGTAATTAGTTTAAATTCATGACCCCATAGATAGAAATGATTTTTTTACTGCAAATACTAAGGCTAATGCTTCACGTTCTACTTGTGCATATCGTCTTTCAGTCTCAGTTAGTGTTCTAGAAGCAAAACAGATAGGCCTATCTACACCATCAATGTGGTGAGATAACACTGCCCCAATTCCATAAGAACTGCTGTCTGCTGAAACTACGAGAGGAAGTTTAGGATCATAATGCACTAGGAGCGTGGACTTTAGTAGTACGTCCTTGGAAGCCTCAAATGCTTCCTTTTGAGTTTTCTCCCATCTCCACTGTTCCCCAGATCGTAATAGCTTATTTAGGGGTTCAAGGAAAGTCGATGCATTAGGCAAAAATTTCCTATAAAAGTTTAGGAGACCTAAATAAGCTTGTAACTGTGTGATGTTTTGTGGAGGTGGTGCATTTTTATTGCTTCTAGTTTATCCACCGTTGGATGAATGCCTGAGGCATCTATGCGGAACTAAATATGAAACCTCTTAGTGACCCATGAACACTTTTCTCTCTTTAGCTTAAGTCCGGCATCCCGGAGTCTTTTTAGAACCGTGGTTAATCTAGTTAGGTGTTCTTTTTTAGACGAACCTGAAATGAGGACATCATCTAGAAAGCAAAGTACCCCTGGAATGTGACCTAGAACTTGGTCCATTGTCCTCTGAAAAATACCCGGAGCCGATGCTATTCCATAGCATAGCCTATTGTACTTATATAGGCCTCGGTGCGTATTTATGATAGTTAATTCTTTAGAGTTTTCATCTAAACTTAGTTGAGCATAGGCTTGGGACATATCGAGTTTTGTGAAATATTTACCCCCAGCAAGAGAGCTAAATAATTCATCAGGCTTGGGTATAGGATAGCAATCTAGAAGGACGGCTCTATTTGCTGTTAAACGGTAATCCCCACATAACCGCACGGACTTGTCCGGTTTTAGTACAGGAACTACTGGGGCAGCCCACTTAGCGTGTGTGACTGGTTCAATAATTTTATCTTTTAGCAGCCTGTCAATTTCTAAATCTACCTTCTCCCGCAGTGCATGCGCAATTGAACGAGCCTTACAAAATTTCGGAGTTACATTAGGATCTACTTCTATGCAGACCTGATGGCCTTTTAGGTTGCCTACTTCAGGCCCAAAAACAGAAGAAAACTCCTTAACAATGAGTCTATGTCAGATGGATATGAGTGTGTATGCACATCTGCCTGACCCTTTGGCAAGATTTTGTCAATCAGCATTTTCAAAGCGTCAATCCAATCACGGCCTAGTAGAGTAGACCTTGCTCATCCAAGTTTTCTGGTTGAGTGTAACTGTGACGGATGCTTCTCCACAATAGGTATTTGTATGTCCCCATATTTTCAAATAGTTTTAGATGCATGTAGTTTAGGTGTGTTTTTGAAAATTTTATCAAAAACTGTTTTGGACATGACAGTTCGGGCAGCACCTGTATCTATTCTAGAGGAACTGTAATTCCATTTAGGCCTACCTCTACAATATATGGGCCTGTATTTTCCCACTTTGTTGCTCATAAAATAGGTACTCCACTCCAATGTCGAAGTATTTCCCTTTGAGGATTTACACTAGAAATGTTAAAATTAGAATTTTCACCCTTCGTTTTCTTGAAAAACACACTTTAGCTATGTGGCCTATTTTACTACAGTTTCGGCAAACTGCTTCTTTAAAAGGGCAGTCCTTCTTCCAATGGTGTTTTCCACACCCGTACATGGCTTGGAAGGCTTAGTAGAATTAGTAGGCTTAGTCGTATTCGCCTATACCTTTTATTTGCCTGTCTAGTAGGCTCATTAGGTCTGCCAGGCCTAGAAGATTTAAAGCTATTTACGTGTTGGGCTTTACTACTGTGATTTCCAAAAGCTCTAACATCTTTAGCAGCTGCTTCTCTACCGTAGCTATTTCTACAGCCTGACTAAAAGTTAGGTCCTGTATGGCTAATAGGGCTCTCTGGGTAGACTCCTCTTTGAGACCCATTACAAACCTATCTCTTAGCATTTCATCTAATTTGTCCCCAAATTTACACGTACGGCTATGGCTTTTTATTCCTGCAACAAACTCTGCAATGCTTTCATTTCCCGTCTGATGCCTTGAATAAAATTTGAAACGTTCATAGATGAGAACTACTCGGGGTTTGTAGTGATCGGTTAGGGCCTGTACCAATTATTATAGGTAGGTTTCCGGTGCTTTAGGAGAAACTAGGTCCATAACTAAACCAAACGTTTTAGCCTATTATAGTTAAAAAGGTAGGTACTTTCTTAGCATCAGGAATGGAATTTGCCTCGAAAAACAACCTCACCCTAGTGGCATAAGCTTCGAAGTCCTCCCCAGAGTCTTCGTAGGGGCTTATATGGCCAATCACCGACATGCTAGAGCAAAACCGAATTAGGCCAAATCACGTGAAGTAGGTTAGATTTGGTTTAAATTTGATCTAGTTACTCCCCAGTTAGGGCTGAATAGTGAATTGTATTAGAGTTAGGGCTGAGTAGGAATTAGTATTAGAGTTAGGGCTGAGTAGGAATTAGTTTTAGAGTTAGGGCTGAGTAGGAATTAGTTTTAGAGTTAGGGCTGAGTAGGAATTAGTTTTAGAGTTAGGGCTGAGTAGGAATTAGTTTTAGAGTTAGGGCTGAGTAGGAATTAGTTTTAGAGTTAGGGCTGAGTAGGAATTAGTTTTAGAGTTAGGGCTGAGTAGGAATTGGTTTTAGAGTTAGGCCCGCGGGACCTACGCTATAGTACGGTAGCTTACCCACACAAACAAACAAAACGGACGACCCACTAGGCTACATCCAATTATCCAAACAACCACTTGAACCCAATAAGCCAAATTAAACCAATGAGCCAAATTTAACCCAATGAACAAAATTTAATCAAATGAGCCAAATTCAATCCAATGAGCTAAATTAAATCCAATGAGCTTAATCGAATCCCATGAGCTTAATTGAATCCCAGCCTCGTCGCCAAATGTGATAGCGTGGGGTAGACACCCCAGTTAGGTTACTTAGGTTCTAGCAAACAATCAAAAGCACTTACCGGTGCGTTGAATTAGATATTCCTTTGGGAGCCTACCATTAGATTCCTGTGTCCCACAACCGGCCTACCTAACTCTCTCTTACATTACCAATTTAGAAGCTATAGACATTACCCCTAACTATACTTAAGTACGGACAACTTTCTACCCCATTTGTCACCTTAGAAACACCACCTAATTACACTCAGCACCAACGATTAGGTCAGATAGGAAAAAACATCTCTAGGCTAGCCCAAAACAATACGAACAGCCGCGTTGGTTCGTTTATGACTTGCTCTTGCCATTCAGCTTAGATTTAGTGATATTTCCCCTTTAGTGACTTTTCGACTATATACACGTCACCTCACCGACAATGGTACTTGTTTTGCCAGTGAGGAATTTCGTTCTTTTGTCCACCTAAATGGCATTAGACATGTCCGGTCTAGTGTTTTTCACCGATCTACTAACGGTCTCGCAGAAAACATGGTCCGTACTTTCAAGTCGGCCTTGCGTCATTCTCGTGGAGAGGAAATGCAAGTGGTGTTGGATAAATTTTTGTTTAAATATCGACTAACACCTCACACAACGACGGGGGTGTCTCCTTCTAAACTTATGATTGGCCGGGGAATTCGTTCAGTTTTCGATTTGTTACGTCCAAACGAAACGTTACAACGACGAGTTTTACGCCATCAGGAAAAACAGAAGTTGTACCACGACACTAAAAAAGGGAGAGTTATAGAAGCGCAACGTAATGATCCAGTTATGATTCGCAACTATGGGGCTGGACTAAAATGGGTTCCTGCAACTGTGCAGGAGAGAACGAGCCCTGTTTTCTTCAAGTGCAAACTAGAAGATGGTCGTTCTATTAGACGCCATCAGGACCAGATATGGGAACGCGAATTGCAGAATGACCGGAGTCTTCCGGAAGAGAGGACCGATCCTCTGGAAAATGGTTCAATTCGCCCGCCTATGCAGGTTGCACCTATTCCTACTACATCAACCTCGCTCCGCAGGTCGTCTTGGGTCTCTCACCCCCCTGACAGACTAAACTTGTAGGGGAGGAGTGAGGTGACGTGTATATATATATATATATATATATATATATATATATAGTCTAAAGCCACTAAAGGGAAAAATCACTAAAAGAAAGCTGAATGGCAACACGAAGGGATAAACAGAGCAACGCTGGGTGTTCGTTGGTTTTTGGCTGGACTAGAGCATGGTTATTCATATCTGACTAAATCGTTGGTGCTAAGTTTAATTTGGTGATGTTTCTAAGGTGAGAAATGGGGTAGAAAGTTGTCAGTAAATAATAATAGTTAGGGGTAATGTCTATAGCTTCTAAATTAGTAAAGTTAGAGAGTTTAGGTAGACTGCTTTGTGGGACGCAGGAAATCTATGGCAGGCCGTAAAGAATATCTAATTTAACACACCGGTAAGTGCCTTTGTTTGTTGCTTAGAAACCTAGTAACTTAGCGGGGTCACTAACCCCAAGCTATTACATTTGGTGACGAGGATGGGATTCATTCAATTTGGCTCATGGAATTAAATTTGGCTCATTGGATTAAATTTGGCTCATTGGATTAAATTTGGTTAATTTGATTAAATTTGGTTCATTTGATTAAATTTGGTTAATTTAATTAAATTTGGTTCATTGGATTTAATTTGGCTCATTGGACTTAATTTGGCTTATTGTGTTCAAGTGGTTGGTTTGTGTGGGTAAGCTACCGTACAACAGCTTAGGTCCCGCCGGCCTAACTCTAAAACTAATTCCTAGATAGAGAAGATCAGAGAAGGAAGAGACTTTAGTGATACGACAGTGAGGCCCCATAAAAATCCCAAAGTCAATCTGCAAGCCACTTCACCTAAGGATCTCATCAACTGGGAATCAGAGAATATTTACTAGCCTATTTTCACTGCAAGATGACCTTGACTAAGCTCGAGGATCTCAGGAAAACATCGACATCGACATCGACATCGACACCGCTACAAATAATTTGTTTACTGTTCTGAGGGTAATATATAACTAAGATTATTTGTTTTTATTTTTTATTTTAAGCTTTGTTTCAAGCGCATAAAAGTTTGTTCATTGCTTTAAGTGCAAAAGGTTCCTAAGATTACTTTCTTTTGTTTCAACCTTTATTTTCTTATGTAATTGGTAAAGATCTTTTTTGTGTTATTTTTGAGAAATAAATAAAAAAAACGATGGGGCTTTGTTAACATTGTTAAAAGCTTAAAATATTTTAATTTATATAATTTTAACCTAATGTTAACCAAGTTGTTCCCACTTCGATTCGATAAGATGAATAAAGTTCTTACTCGTCTTATCCTTTCGAGGCCCATCGCCGCAGAGCTGCATTGGGATGATGCTCTAAGGGGGGCGGTAACATTAGGCCTGTCCAAAAATCAACTTTTTCTTATTTTCATAGGTTTCTGTACATTTTCCCATGCTTTTTGACCTGAAAAAGCCGAAAATCCAACTATTTTGACCTAGGATGTTGGGAAGCATTGCCGCATGGAGCTTTAAATTTTCTGCCTTGAAATCGGCCAAAGCGCCAATTTCGGGGTCCCTTGAATTATGTTTTGCACTTTAACTTTTGATCTAAACAAGATAGAGCAACAAATTAGGTATCAAATGAAAGAGCATAAAATTAATAAATAATAATAATAATGATAATAATAACAATTAATAATAATAATAATAATAATAATAATAATTATCTATCATTTTTCAGGAAACAACAGAAACTCAATCAGAATCTAGAAAACCATCTACAAGTTACAACTTCACAATGGCATTAAGCAAGGAGCTGAGGGAGCTCCGTGGGCGCACAGTTGATATCTCAGAACCTCCACGTACTGTCCACAGGCAGGTGTCAACTGGGCCATCTACCAGATCTCTCACTGAAACTTTCCTGGCTGGATACCCTTCAGCTTTTATCAGTGGTTCCCAGCTTCCCACCAACAGACAGGCGTTCCAGTATTTCCTTAATCTTCAGAATTTACCGGAAAATGCAGGGAGGCCCATGGTTCAAGACCTTGCATATGAAACAGTTGAATCTATCATCCCATTCTGGCAGATGGCTAGGATCAAGACAATGACCAAGTACAACGCAATGAAGCTCTTCATGAAACTACATGAGAAACATCGTGCTCTGGTGAAAAGCAAAGGAAGAGCAAGTAACCCTGGAGGAAAAAGAGGAGCATTTGTGCTGGAATTAGACAGCCTGTTCGATATAGGAGATCCAGATGCAATCCAGGAAATACAGAACAACAGACTGTTATCCAGAGAGAAGAAAGATGAGGATATCAGGTTCTACGAAGACCAAAAGACTGAGAGGAAAGGTCATATGTCTGGTCATGACAAGATTTTTGAGACAAGATCCCTGCAGCAAGCAGCGAGGAATGAAAGACTGCAGCATAGACAAGAACAAGGTAAAACTAATTACTTTGAACGTTACAAAAAGTTTTAAGTTTTACTCCATTGCGATATTTAGCATGTACTTAACAATTACTGTCTTAACATGTTGTACTATTTTACAGCTGCAGCAGAACAAGAGGCAGTTGTTCATGTGGATGACATTACCTGGGGTGACTCAACTGACAACGACGCTAACACAGAGGACATGGATTACCATCAGCCTCGTCCTGGATGTTCTCATCAATCAAGACACTGTGACTAGTGTGACTTTGACGTTTCCAAGGAAGGTCATGGAATGTGATGTCATCTGCAATACAGCTGATCGTCTTGGTTTATCAGACAATCAAGTTACTGCCATGGTTTCTGCCACCTTGAAAGCTGGAGGGGCTGATCTGGATAACTTCGTCATCTCAACCTCAACAACACATCGCAACAGAATGCTGGCCAGGTATAATATCAGCCAGAGTCACATGTCCAAGTTTTGTGAAAACCCCCCACAGTACGCTGCCTTACACTGGGATGGAAAGTTGCTCAAAGATGTCTTGGGCAGTGAACCTGGAAGTACCTCAGGGACTTTAGCTGTGCTAGTGTCTGGTCCACCTTCATACACTGAAGGAAAGTTATTGGGAGTACCTGTCATCGACAATTCTTCTGGCACAGCTCAGGCTGAGGCTTCAATGGATTTACTGGAGACATGGGAACTTACGGATAATGTTACTGCCCTTGTTTTTGACACTACATCCAGTAACAGTGGAGTTCACAGAGGAGCTGCCAAACTGCTAGAGAAAATGCTGAACAAAAAGGTGTTTTATCTGGCCTGTCGACATCACATCCTGGAAATCCTAGTAGGAGCAGTTTGGGAGAAGCTGTTTGGGAAGGTGAAGGGGCCAGATAATCCCTGGTTTGAGCATCTGAAGGATGTTTGGACGGACTTGTCCAAGGAAAACCCAAAGATGCTGGCTATCAACAGCAAATGGCTGAAGGAAAAGAAGAAGAACAGTGAAGAAATACTCCAAGACATTCTAACAGCAGAAAGGCTTCCAAGAGCCGACTACAGGGAAATGGCTGAACTGACAGTCATTGTTCTTGGAGGAACGCCTCCTCGAGGTATTCACTGGAGTCGACCAGGCGCCATTCATCAGGCCAGATGGATGGCCAGAAACCCGTACTCCATGAAAATGCTGATGTTTGCAGATCAACTTGAGTACGACGAAGACACTGTATCAAAGCTGGAAAGACTCAACACCTTCCTTGCGCTGTTCTACACTCCTGTATGGATGATGTCAATGTCTGCTGCAGATGCTCCCGTGAATGATCTAAGTCTAATCCAGGACATGTTGAAGTACAAGAAAACTGACCCAGAGCTTGCTGATGCAGTACTTAATAAGATGGAAAACCACAAATGGTACCTGACGTAGGAAGTCGTGCCATTTGCCCTGTTCAGCAGTAGATTGAGTGACACATTGAAGCACGACATTGCTGCCCAGTTACATGCCACTGAGAAGCCAGACAGCTAAGACCACCCTGGTTGATCTCATTGGCCCAGAATCACATTTCCTGCTGGACACACTGAACATTGGATCCGAGTGGCTTCTGGAACCTGTCACGTCTTGGCCACAGAATGAGACTACAGAAAAGCGTTGGACTATGTTAAGAATCTGAAAGCGGTGAATGACATTGCTGAACGTGGTGTCAAGATGATGAGCGACTTTGCAAATGTCAAACAACAGATGCCAAACAAAGGGACTATCTCCTTCAAGCTGTGGAGTTCAACAGACGCCGCTTTGACAGCTTCAAGAAACAAACTCTCAACAACTGACTGTGTAAATGTCATTATGAAATTAATCATCATGTAATGCTTTCACTTCTTGATCGATTAGACTTGTGACTTAATGTTAATCTCAAATTTGTGTCATGAATAAGGCGCCTTGTCTGCCTTGAGTGTGAGAAAACGAATTTTGTGATATTTCTGAAATCTTTGTATGTACCAATGTGCCATTTCTTGTTCCAAGACTATCATAATTGTATAAGTTAGAAAGAGGATTAAAAACACTTTAATTTGGTGCCTATTTTGTTGCTCTATCTTGTTTAGATAAAAAGTTATAGTGCAAAACATGATTCAAGGGACCCCGGAACTGGTGCTTTTGGCCGATTTCAAGGCAGAAAATTTAAAGCTCCATGCGGCAATGCTTCCCAACAACCTAGGTCAAAATGGTTGTGATTTTCGGCCTTTTCAGGTCAAAAAGCATGGGAAAAAGTACAGAAACCTATGAAAATAAGAAAAAGTTGATTTTTGAACAGGGCTACGGTAACACCCTACTACTTTTCTTGTACCTTACTGAGTAAAGCTTCGAATTACCTTTCTTTTGATATCAAATATGTTGATATTTGACAAAAATCTTGTTCATTTAGGTTGATTACAATATTAAAAAATGGGTATTTCTAGCATTTTCAGGGGGCCCATTTTCGGGGTTGGGTCGGGGACCCAAAAATTGTTAAATTGAATCTTTTTTTGATACATTTAGTAAAGTGAACCATTTCCAACAGGAAAAATGGTATGTTCAATGGATCTGAAAAAAAGGATAAGTGGGACACCCTAATATGCAATTGCAATGTTGATTAATTGACTGCAACCCCCCCACAATGCTAGTGCCAACCCCCACCTAACCTAGCCTAAGAGAGAGAGAGAGAGAGAGAAGAGACTTTGTGGGGGAAGGTGGGACGCCTCACCCCCCAAAGGGGTTTCCCTACCTTAGGAAGGTAAGAAAGAAAGAGAGAGAGAGAGGAAGATAGCATCCATCGTCTAGCGCAGCCAGACGCATAATAAGAGTTCTTCAGAGCATGAAGTGGATTAGAACTCGAAATCCGGCAGTTGGCTTAATCTGGCTTAGAAGGCGTAAATGGCTTGTTTAAGTGTGTGTAATATATATATATATTAATAACTTTGCAGTTGCCAGATTGCACTATTTATTTAATTAATAGAGATATTCTTGACATTTGGCTTAGAAATCGCCAGTCGGCTTAGAAAGCGTAACCATCCATTTGGTATTCATATATATATATATATATATATATATATAATATATATAATTATATTATATATATATATATAACTGCAATGACCGCGCAGTATATAAATGAATAGAAACGATATAAGTGTTAAGGAACGTTTCTGCACACGAGGAGGAAAGATAACGAATAAATGAAAAATGAGGCGAACCGCCCGGGAATCGAACCCAGGGCCTTCCAATTGCCGGTTATCTTTCCTCCTCGTGTGCAGAAACGTTCCTTAACACTTATATCGTTTCTATTCATTTATATACTGCGCGGTCATTGCAGTTATATGCGCATATTCACGATTTGCGAGGGTGCCCTCTCAGGGCATTGGTTTCTGCCCTATGTGGGAGAATTTCGATTTGTGATTGAGTGAGGTCCGTAGCATAATGGTAGAGCGTCCAACCGGCAATTGGAAGGCCCTGGGTTCGATTCCAGGGCGGTTCGCCTCATTTTTCATTTATTCGTTATCTTTCCTCCTCGTGTGCAGAAACGTTCCTTAACACTTATATCGTTTCTATTCATTTATATACTGCGCGGTCATTGCAGTTATATGCGCATATTCACGATTTGCGAGGGTGCCCTCTCAGGGCATTGGTTTCTGCCCTATGTGGGAGAATTTCGATTTGTGATTGAGTGAGGTCCGTAGCATAATGGTAGAGCGTCCAACCGGCGATTGGAAGGCCCTGGGTTCGATTCCCGGGCGGTTCGCCTCATTTTTCATTTATTCGTTATCTTTCCTCCTCGTGTGCAGAAACGTTCCTTAACACTTATATCGTTTCTATTCATTTATATACTGCGCGGTCATTGCAGTTATATGCGCATATTCACGATTTGCGAGGGTGCCCTCTCAGGGCATTGGTTTCTGCCCTATGTGGGAGAATTTCGATTTGTGATTGAGTGAGGTCCGTAGCATAATGGTAGAGCGTCCAACCGGCAATTGGAAGGCCCTGGGTTCGATTCCCGGGCGGTTCGCCTCATTTTTCATTTATTCGTTATCTTTCCTCCTCGTGTGCAGAAACGTTCCTTAACACTTATATCGTTTCTATTCATATGTATATATATATATATATATATATATGTATATATATATATATATATTTTATTGAAGGTGCATTGTTTATATACATTCCCATCTCCCCAGTTATTCCTTAATATCGTTTATATATATATACACAACCAAAAGAATTAAATAAGACACCATTGCATCATTCTGTTTATTTAGAGGAGTTAAGGGAAATAATTCAGGAAATATATAGGAAATAAATATACATTCAAAAATAATATGCATAAAAATTACACACATTAAATGATGTATATAAATATATACATTCTTAAATAATAATATTAGTACAGGAGAAATCTATATACATATTTAATATACAGTATGTATGAGCAAATACACAATTATATATATAAAACAGCAAAACTTATCTAAAATAAAAAAATAATAAAAATACAGGGTAAAACTATATACCCATTCAATATATGTACGAGCAAATACATACTTATATATATAAACTTCAAATAATATACATCAAAATACATAAGCTTTATGTTCTACTGCGCTTAACTAAAATGCTAAACTCGCGTGTGATCGAGTCTACAGTTACATCATTGTTGCTTTGTACTATGCAATAAATACGATTTAACATTATTTCACCACTCAAGATGTGCGGGTGCCTATATTCAATGTAAAGGGCCTTCAATTCGTTCAATACTATTTTTGTGCCCACTTTACAATTGGTTGGAACATTATCGCTCTCTTTAAACACGGACAGAATACAATCAAAAGCACGCACAAAGAGCGCGTCGTTATCCACAGCATCAGTATTAAATTCAAGTTTATAAATACTCCTTTCCAATCGAGGGTTTTTCTTACCAATCCGAACTTTTCAATCGTGAACTCTTCTTCACAACGCACAGCGGCAGTTGAAATAATCTTCTAAGTCGTAACGACAGCTGATCATTATATAAAGAAACAACTCTTCAGTGTAGGCGAGCTCTGCCCTGTACCGCTCAAGTACATTCGGTAAACCCGTCGAGCAGAGCGGTGTATGCGTATTCAAGAACCGTATCAAAATAAAGCATATCCGTAACACGTGCGTCTAATATAGGCTTTAGCTTGCGGTAACCGACGCGACGATTTCAAACATTCTGTCGAGGATGAAGCGGTTTCGCGTGGGGACAAGAACGTTATTATCAGATGCATTCTTCCACATCAGTCGCACATCAATGCATTGCTGATCGTTATTTATACATAACGTACAAACAATGGAATATGAGGCGGTATCACTAAGCTGTTCTCTTGTTCTTCTTTCTTGCTGTTTACAGCATGAAAGAATCATGCAAGTACTTGTGTCCATTATACCGAGCAATCAGAATTTTTCCGATACATGGAGCAATATCGGCTTTAATGTTTAATTACTCCTTAGATTGCGCACTAAACATTTTTCGTTCATTTCCACGAACTAAACACATTTTATTCACAATCTGGCGCACTATTTGAGAGAGACATGTGCCCTTTTTTCTTAGCAGTCGATACTCGTCTGTAAATTCTATTGAAAACTCACACAGGCCTTTAGCCACAACCTCACTGCGAACCTCGTCATGATATATATGAATGTAGCGGTAAAAGTATTTCAGACTATCCATTATGACAAGGTTTACATTCTCAGCCGCAAGGTACGCGTACTCGGTATGATGCAGCATGGCATAATACCGCTTGTCACACCACTCATCAACAAGACTCACAACCCATACCCGTTGCTTCTCTTCTGCACGTGTTGTTTCTTTCACTTCATGGTATACGTACGCTTTTATACAGTTTAGCCCTACAACGTAGTCCATTACATCGTTTGTGCCGCGAAATGCTGCAATGCTCTCGCCAGAATATACATAGAGTATTTGAACCTCATGCTCCTCACGCTTCGCAAGGTTCAATGTAGCCTTGTAGCCTTAAAAGTCTCAAAGGAGGGGAGGCAAGGGAGTCTTTCAATATTCACCACATCTTCCGACTTTACCGAATACCACTTCATAAACGTCGAGCACGCAATATCAAAGGTAGCCATCACTATTTTTCTTCTACGTGAGAATTCTTCATACACGTCTGAGATCCAGGGCTTGCAGCGGTCAACTGAGCACGCAGGGTAGAGATATGCCCAAGTAGCAAGGAGGTCACGTGCCCCTTTGATCGATCTTACAGTGGGCGGAGCTTAGGACTTTTTCCTGTACACACACACACACACACACACACACACACACACAAAGAAGAAAATGAAACCCTAATTGAAGCATGATTTATTTAATAAACATATTCAAATATACGTAATAAATAAAATAAACATATCATTAACGGGTAAATAGGTATATATATATATATATATATATATATATATATATATATAATATAGCAATACATTCAAGTAATATGGTACCCAAAGGGTACGTTATCGTAGGTGTCAGGCACCTGGTAATGTTTCCTATAGGTGTTACGGCACACCATACCCCTAAGTTCCTTTACGCCCCCAGTTTCTGT
The DNA here is from genome assembly GCA_023014485.1 of Bathynomus jamesi. Taxonomy (NCBI): domain Eukaryota; kingdom Metazoa; phylum Arthropoda; class Malacostraca; order Isopoda; family Cirolanidae; genus Bathynomus; species Bathynomus jamesi. Next base: position 133,836 of record JAJOZX010001580.1, on the reverse strand, counting down.
GCCCGAAAATTGTGGGTCCCTACAGTCAGTTTGGGCGATTGGTCACCCTCATCTTCTAAGCACACTAGCTCCTTCAGCAAGTCAAAGTTAACGACCCGACGCGACGGTTCGCCTGGTTAAGCGTGATGCCCTTCGCCTTCACGATATATTTCATCTCTTCCCCCACGCTCACCCGTACCCCATAAGTTTGTGGACCTGTTGATACAAAGGAGTCAGCATATGCACTATCACCATACTCATTCTTGATCTCGTCAGTCAATTCTCCGAGGAATTTCCCAATAGACGGCATGTATTCACCCTCCCGCGCTGTGAATATTACGCTATCTGTCAGCTTACAGGACCCTCCGCCCAAGAGAGTGCAGTAGTCCTCAAAGCTTGATGCGTGCGTATGCAGTTTTGAAGCTGGCTACAGGTATGTTTGTAACACGTAAGGTGTCTGTGGTCAATTCGGTGATGCTGTACTTTATTATGTCCGTATTACCTACATTCACGATCTCCATGACCTCTTTATCGGGGGCATTGGCATAATCCCACACCTCTTTATAACTTTGGGCCAGATGAACGTTCCCCTTGCCTGTATTCTGTGCAAACTTACCCCAAAGGCTATTTAGGCACAACTTTGCACTAAAGTACTTGCCAGGGTTCTCAACAATTTGGGCACGGTCAAGTTGTATCCATTCACGTTCAACGTAGCGCTGAATATATGCCGACTTTTCACCCTCGCTCTCAACCCCTCGAGGGTAACCTGATGCTTCTACTTTATCCTTCAAAACAGTATTTATATACGGCGTGAAAAGGTTGGGTAGCTTCTGAAACCTCCACACCTCATATATCTTCAATATTCTGTAACCATGGCGTACGGCTAGGTCCTGCTCAGAGGATGTATATACGCCTCTGATCTTCCGTTGGTTAGGTGTGTGATTACAGGACCCATTGTTCTCCTCTGCGCACTTCACGCACAGGAGAAACATGAGCTTGTGATCTATAATGACAGGTAGGATCGGCATCCATAAATCGGGAGGGGGGTGGGAGCACGTCTACAAAAGAAAAACCGAAATAGTTCTTGTTCAGATTTGCTGAGAACTCGTCGATGGTGGGAAGGGCTGGGCCCACCAGCTTTTCAGGTGCTCCTACGGGGTACGGTTTGTTCTTCATCACGTACGGGTATAAAGAACAGAAGTCATAGAAATGGAGTTTCATACTCTCCGCAGACGGAAAGTATAGCTTGAATGGGTTTGTACGTCCTCCGAACAAGCTATCATCACATTTTAGAGGATCGAACACCATTGAGCGTTTGATTGTCTTTATTTCTTCATGGTACTGACCATCTGTTTCCGTCCGTGCATCATATTCATGCTCCCACAAGATCTTGAGTGAATTGGGAGCCTATAAGCTGATCGCAGGTGCGGGTCCATATAAGACTGTCGGCAGGAGATCTACCGTGGATATCTCCTACGATCCCACACTCAAGACATGGGCAACTGGGTATCCATGCCACCAGCAACCGTAAAGGAGTACACTTGTGTCCATAACTGCGAGGGTTATTTCTGTGAATGAGAGCTAAGGTGTATTTAGGCATGAAATTGCTCTTGAACACATTAAAACACAATGAGGCGATTGTGGTTGCGACTTGCAGTGGATCGCAGTTGAAACGGTCTATGTACATCCTTCTAAAGGCCTGGAAACATACTCTGAGCACGCGCACATCATTCACGCAATAACGCTCACATTCATCCGCTATATTTTAAGGATTATCTTCATTAAAACTGTTGTAGTAGCCGTCAAAATCTTCACGCTCACTATCACTCATGTTGGTGTATAAGTTAAAGTAATGTTTGGGGGGAGGTAGTCCTACGTAATTTAAAGTGTCGCTAGTGAGGAAAGTGTAAGGGAAATACTCTTTTGAAACTTCGGCGGCTACACCCATCACCTTGGGTTGCTTGGCTAGTTTACAAGGTGTGAAATAAAGTATCTTTAAACTGAACATTACCTCTTATTTGCATTTGTATAAGTTTGTTTCCCCTTTCCAAGGGGTCGCCTGTAATATCTCCGATGACTCGTGTTCAAGCAGTTCCTTATAAAGGAACTGTGTGTCAAATTTTGCCCCGTTATGGGCTAAGAATATAGAGTAATTTTTTTTAACTTGCCCGCTTACTTGACAATATTGGATACAAAGAGTTTCACAGGGCTGTCATGTGCGATCGTTTTAAAAATGTTTGTCCGTTTACCACATTTGTGACACTTATTACACTCAACTTCCATGCACTCATCGCAGATAGTCTGGCTTACGAGTAGATGTGGAATGACCTCTTTTGTTTCAGGGTTTGTGTAAGTTTCTATATCGTAGTACACGGTTATACAGGGTTTATTTTTAGCCTTAGCATCTTTCATAAGAGTTACATGCTTTCATGCTTTTACATGTTTTCGTAGAGTTACATGCTTTACTCCGTTCGCCTTATATTTTTCATGACATGTAGAACAGTGAATTTCATCATATTTATGCTTGAAATTCCCCCAATTATCCATCATATGAAACATACCACATTCAAAAATTCTCATTTTACTGCACGTGCCAATTGACTTATGTAACTCAAAGCATTTATTATTGAAAAATGTACGTCTGCACACATTACATTCCCTCTTCTCAGCTTCAACTACACGGTTTTCACATTTGGGGCTTTTACACTGCTCACATACCATGTGGCATTCCTTACAATGTTTCACTATATCATCCGCAAACTCGAGACCCCTTACACAAATCATGATGCCTCCCATATTTTCGACTTTTATCACAACTCGCGTAGAGAGTCCTTATATTACGGATGGGGAGATACGTTGTTCCTGAAAATCCTAAAATAAGTAGGGGTATTGTATGATCTCGCGCACAGCTTTTAAAAACATACACAGCCCTACGACGATCATCCATTCCAAATACAACTATACGAACATTCATTTCCTGCTCTACCCTTCTCAGCTCTTCAGAACCCATATTACATTGAAACTCAAGCTTGCAATCTGAAGCCAGTTTACGGGCACGCTGTACAACCGTAGGCAACCAAATTTTTTTACCCAGGTATTTAGTACAGCAAACATATGAGCTAAGACTACTGCTATAGAGCAGCAAACACGCTTGGCGTTTATATGTTTTCTGTAAATATCCTGCGAATTGAAGTTAAGAGTATAAGGTGTGGCACTATGACCCGCAACCCTGAATACTCTGTCAATATCTATCGTGAAGTTGTCCATGTTGAAGGTTGTACTACTTTGAGAGGCATGCATTATGCGACCTAATATATATTCTATATCTACAGCAGCCAAGCGTCTGAATGGTATTATTACCAAAATATCATCTCTATCTCCATCATCTGACCCGAACCCGAAGCATAACCTCGTCCTGACTTCACGCACCAACCCGAATGTTATGCCATCCTCTACAGAGCTAGAAGCTGCTGCTGTTGTGGAGGATGTACCCGGAATTGAACAGGAATAAGGGGGTAAAACTTTATTTGAGGAGGGAGCTAGTGTGGGGGTTTTGTCGTAAGACGTAGAGGGCTGGGACTCCATTACTGGGGGTCTAACAACGGATGCACTCCTGGCACGTTTTATACCTGGCGTTGAAGGCTCTTCTTCATGCCTCCGTTTTGAATTGTCGCGTGGTGGTGTTACAGGTGTCGCTGCTGTGGGCTCGTCAGCGGGGATGGAGTCTTTAACTACAATTACACTGTCATCGAGGTCGTCTGCAATATCGATGATGCTGTACCTCGTTGTCATTCACGGTTCTGTGGAAAAAGAGGAAAACAAGACTGTAGAATATAAGGACCATCACTTAAATTTTTATTATATTTTGTAAGTGTTCCACTTAGGGGTGTGACGTGCTAGAGATGGAATCTAGAAAAATTCAGGTTCACGAGCCCGTCCACATGTATCATATCTGGCACTTCAGGATGTGGTAAAACTGTGTTTATGCTTAAAATCATTAAAGATAAGAGGGAGATGTTCTCAAAATTCGTGCATAAAGTCATATGGTGCTATTGGACGTACCAATCAGTATTTAACGAGTACCAATATGATATTTTGTTCCAGAAAGGTGTATGTGACGCTAATTCGTTAAAGGGAAATGAGTATACAGTCATTGTAATTGACGATCTCATGTTAGAAACGGATGAAACGTTTGCCGAGACATTTACAGTGTTCTCCCACCATCTTAACATAAGCGTGTTCTTCATCAATCAGAATCTATTTTTCAAAAATAGATACATGCGCGATGTGTCGTTAAATACACATTATCTAGTCACAAATTGGGGTATTAACCAATCAAATGTTCCCGGATCAGCGTAAGGAGTTTTTGGAAGTTTATAAAGAAGCTACATGTCAACGTTACGGATATTTTATTTGTGACCTTTACCCCCGAAACACGTTTAGGGTGCTTCTAAGAACGAATATACTCCCAAACGAGCCTGAATCGGTGCATATTCCAGAATGACAAAGAGGCTAAAGAAATACCGTGTATTAATAAAAATCTATCATCGAATGCCCCGGGCATTGCGGCAGATGTTTGTTAAAAATATCGACTCAGACTTTTTAAAATGCATTTGTGAAATCTGCCTTAATGTTATAAAATGTAATGTACCAATGAAACCCCCTCAGAAGGCTCGCCTACGTCGTTACAAGAACATAATACGTGCGCTCGCTCGTAAAAGTCAAACTGTGGGGAAGAAAAAGCGAATTATTGTACAAAGAGGGGGATCATTCCTTCCCATCTTGTTTTCAGTTCTGGGACCTTTACTAAGTAGATTAATATAATGAAGAAAGTGGTAGTGATTCCGCACGAGGTGTATGCTTCACTACAAAGTTAAAGAGTCCAGACACGGTTCTAGAACCCTGTAAAAGCAGGCTTAAAAGAATGGAAAGCTAATTGTTAGAGCTATTAAACAGTGAAAAGTTACCTGATGAGAAAAGGATCTTATACCAAGAGGCTCTGCAGAAATTTCTTCATGAGTAGGAAGATTATAAGAATCCGACAGAGATCCCAGTGGTTATTAGGCACAGCGCGGACAACGATGAGTATGGCGACATAGGACCTGGGGTCGACGTTAGAGATGACCAACCAAAGAATAACGGTGCGTCCCCACAACATATCGAACATATATTAAAAAGCAGTCTCCCACATACATTGAGGAATAAAGGTTTAAGTCTTTATAATCTATTGAGTGAGGCCCCATCATACAGTGGATCGATACAGGCGAAGTCATTGTTGAAGGAACAAGGGTACAGGGTTCGAATATCGTCGACATTGTCCATGATCTGGTGAGAAAGTGGGACAGGCCCTCACCATCAGGAAGCATATTAAAGCAAGACTACAACAAATAAATGTCCCCAAAACATTGATAGGAAATCTGAGTAGGTTAAAAGACTTGGAACAATCCTCGCATGTACCACAAATGAGCACGGTATCACCCCCAACGGTAGCATCTCTGAAGAGGAGAAAGAAGAGACCAAACAACAACGGCCAACCCTCTCCACGTGCCTCTAAAATACGCAAATAGCTAACATATTAAGAAAACGCTATTATGACATTCTAACCCAGCCTCCTACGGCGGTGTTGATAGACTGATGGAGTAGGGAAAAAAGATGTTGAGAGGTTTTTGCGGGAGCAGGATGCTTATACACTTCATAAGCCGGTGAGAAAAAAGTTTAAAACAGCCAAGACAACAGCGACTTCGATTGACTCTATTTGGCAAGCGGATTTAACAGACATGCAAAGATATTCAGTGTATAATGATGGTTATCGCTACATCCTATTCATAATAGATGTATTCTCTAGATATCTGTGGCTAAGCCCCCTAAAGCTACCAAAACGCTGATGTTGAAAGAAAACTTCGATTGACTCTATTTGGCAAGCGGATTTAACAGACATGCAAAGATATTCAGTGTATAATGATGGTTATCGCTACATCCTATTCATAATAGATGTATTCTCTAGATATCTGTGGCTTAGCCCCCTAAAGCTACCAAAACGCTGATGTTGAAAAAACAGGATTCCAGGGTATTTTTGTACGGATATGGGAAACAATTTATAGGCAGAGCTTTTCAGAACATGTAGGCAGAGTTTAATATCAGTTACTACACTAGCAATTCTATACATAAGGCCTCTTTAGCTGAAAGAGTTCAACGTACCATAAAGGAACGCATGCATCGCTATTTTACACATAGAAACACATACAGATATATAAACATTCTGGGATCATTGGCCTCGTCATACAACCGTTCGCACCGCCCACTCTACACTTTTCAAAATCAATGATTATGTAAGGCTATCGCATTCGAGGAATAAATTCGCGAAGGGATTTCAACAATGCTGGACGCATGAGATTTTTAAAGTTAGGGCTATGAGACCTAAAGGCGAGATAATGCTGTACTACGTTGAAGATTTGAATGGGGAAGAAATCGCATGAGGCTTTTACCGCGAGGAGTTGCAGAAAGTGACATTTAATTTAGGAAAAAATGTGTTTAAAATTGGAAAAAAATTATGCAGCAAAAGTTCAGGAAAGAGAAAAATGTACCTGGTAAAATGGCTGGGTACCCAGAAAGCTTCAACACCTATATAAAAGCTGATGCAATAATGAAGCTTAAATAGTATGCAACATAGCTCGTAACTACTTTTATGTCACACTCCCGTCCTCTTCTTCTCCGTCTGTACATCCTAACAACACCCTGGCCAACTCTGTAACAGAACTCCATGGGCCCATTGAATTGGAACGTGATTCGTATGAGGTGGGGATATGCAAAATTCAGCTATCCACCAGCTTCTTAAGTACTGATTATGAGGAACCCATTTTCACGGTTCTTAGAGATCGTGATGAGTGTGAAAAGGCAGTGGTAATTAGGTATGAAGCCATGCGTGCCGCCTGGAGTGGAGAGGCACTGTATTACACTACAGTAGTAACACTAGGCCCGGGTCATTATGGTGCGGCTGAGGATGTTGTGAGAGACTTAAACGGAAGTTTAAAAAGCTCAAATCTTACGGCTGATTTAGTATAAGAAATCGTAAACAAAGAAACCCCTGCACATGCTCTGACCCTAAAATCACAGGATAATAGAAATATTAAAGACAGAGGACTGTTCAAAATTATAACCTAGGGCCGATATGGAGCAGCGCTCCAAAACGATACCTTTCACGAGGCACAACATGACTTCTCCAGCTTATGTATTAGTTGAAATTGGAGAAATTGGGTGATGGCTATCCATCCCCAGACATGTGCTATATTTATAGCAAAATCGTTGAGCATCAATTTGTTGGGGATACTCAGGCGCGTCTGCTCACATCCACACGTATTGCTCACATCCACAGTCATAGAGGGAGGAGCTTGAGCATTACATATGACAAACCTCACTATGTGAATGTTGCGACTAATTATTAACCAATATCTCAATATATATAAGAACGATTGAGGGAAAAGTTTTCCCATTCGGTAACGGGAGCTTAACAGTGAAGCTGCACTTTCGTCGCACTCAGTTATAATGATCCGAAGGCCTTTCACAGTCTATCGAGGGGTGAGATACCAGCGTGGGACTGGGCATGGCTCCATTTTTTCAACGATACTACGTACGGCTGTCCCCTTGCTGAAGAAGGCGTTACAATCAGGTTTTAACACGGTAGAAGACACAATGGTCGGGGCAAGACCTAAAGAAGCTCTAAAAAAGCACTTAAAACGTACACGGGACGAAATCATCAAAGATGCAAAGATAAAAATGCGTGGTAGTGGGAAGAAGAGGGCCGTCCGGAAGGAGAAGAAGAAGAAGGGGTTACCAGCGCGTGGCGTTAAACGTAAAAGGACATCAAAAAAGAAGTGTTCTAAGCGAAAGAAACCTATGGTTGATAAATTTTTTGACTGATATAAGCTAAGGACTTTGTTCTCACGATTCATAGGATGTTTACTAATTGTCGAGAGAGGAGGCACTATTTCTCACTCGTCATGGCACGCTTCGTCCATCCGTGTAGCTCACAATGTTGTAAATCGGAGCTGTCCCTCTTTGATATGCCCCACACAAGTTTCTATTGATCACAGTGACGTTAATACGATTAACCCATTAAACACAATTAGTTCCCCCAGTGCTCCTATAGAATTCGTGATACCCAGCTCAGGTCCTTACTTTTTTGATCCAAGCTGCATGCACATGTACCCTAAACTACGTATAGCCCATTCTGATGGAACGAACTGCGATGGCAAATATGTTATATTTCCCGAAACAAACTTTCTACACTCCATATTCAGCCAGTGTGATATGTTTTTAAATCAGGTCAACATCTCGGCAGGAACGGGTTATTATCACCTATGAGCCTATCTGGAAAATGTCCTCAACTTTTCGAAAGAAGCGAAGGATACCTTTTTAACTGTCGAAGACTATTACCAGACTAAAGACGAAAGTAGTATGAAGGATAAATTTACAAATTCTAAAAAGATGTACGAATGTTTTGGACGCCTGCATACAGACTTCACATTCCAGGAGAAACTGCTTATGAACGGCATCGGCATGAAAATAAAACTTACCCGCACGAATCGTGAGATCTGCATAAATCTGGGAGCTGATCAAGAAGAGGGCGCCAAACCCGTTGTGGTTCATGTTATGGAAACATACCTTCGTGTACGGCGGGTGAAACTAAGTTTACCAAAATAAATAGAAATTGAAAAAAATTTACTACATGCCATAATAAAATACCCAATAAACTGTGTACAGATCAAACTATACTCGGTGCCCGCAGGGTTGGCCTCGAAACAGATAGAAAACATCGCCCTGGGGGCTCTACCTGAAAGGTTATTAATTGGATTGCAGGATCACGCTTGGGTGAATGGAAAATATAAAAAGAACGCCTCTGAATTCGAGAATTTCAGCCTTAAAAACATAAATCTATACGTCAACGGTGTTGCGCTGGGAGGGACATTGTATACGGACTACGCATCAGACGCAGTGTTCCCGCTTTGCGCGAGAGCATATAGTAATCTGGCCCATATCGCCGGTTCTTGCGATGAGCTTGGGATTGGGGTAACGCAGAAAGAATTCATAGATCAGTTTAACCTTTACCCGTTTGACATCACTCCTGACTTATCTGCTAGTGTAAATACATACTTAAGTCCACAACAATGTGGGAACATCCCAGGTAGATTAGAATTCGCCAACCCGATAGACGCGCCTATAAGTGTACTAGTATACCTCAAGTCACAAGCTCTAATAGAGACTGACCGCTTCAGGACTGTAGTCACTGACTTTTAAAATCGATGCAAATACACTTCAGAGAGTAATGAATAGTGACCGAATCACACGCTCCAAATTCATCGGTGTGTTTGCGAAGAATGAAACATTGAAATTGCCAACTACGAAAGACTGCTGGGCAGTTATTGTCAACACAGATATTATTGGTGGCGAAGGGGTTCATTGGTTGGCCATCTACTTTAAAAATAGGGGAAGAATGTACTATTTTAATTCACTCGGGACTCATCCCTGGAGTGACTCTGTTACTGTAAAATTTCTCGAACAGTTGCATATCCCTGAAATTGTCTGGAATCCCTACCAATTACAAGAATACTTTAGTAATACTTGCGGGATGTATTGTCTTTTATTTCTCTTGCACATGTCACGTGGAAAGGAATTTATAATTTTTTAAAATTACTCGACCCGTGTCACACTGAGCTCTATGATGAAATGGTGTGCATGCAGATAAAATACCGTTTTCCGCTTGTGCGCAATCGATGTATTGTGCAAAGTTTTAATCGTATACTGTATATAAAATGTATAATTGCAACAATATTGTGTAAAATATAAGATGTCCCCAATAATGTTAGTCTTGTGCTCTGTAGCTTATTTAAAATTTAATGGATGCTAATTCTGTAACTAATTTAAGTTGGATGTAAAATTGTACTAATTTATAAAACATGATTTCTATCATTTAATAAATTGATGAAAATACACTGTCTTGTGCTTAACCAAAAGAAAAAAGTTTAAATTAGTTCCACGACGACCCGGCATTCGTTGTACCGGATGTGAGCCAATACTTCGACCTCCGTATTCAGGTCGCGGTAAAATTTCAATTCAAATCACCGTCGGTTAGTTGCGTTTCTTGAAAGTTATCACTAAAAGGAGCTATAACAAGTGTCGCTCCGCCTCGGACCTATAAGGAGACTGTTGGAATTCGTCGATGATAATTTATTAAGTCAATGGGTAGACGGTCGTACAAGGGGTAATAATAAACTAGACCTCATATTCACGAACGAAGATGACCTAGTCTCTGACCTGACTAGTGATTAGGTTTGACCTCAGGGTTCCAGTTAATACACGCGAAAAGACTCGTGAAAGACTGGATTTCTCCAGAGCAAATTTTGAAAGCTTCCGAAGTAGTTTAGACACACTTGAAGTTCTAATAAGTGAGGTTGTCAATGTCACCTGGAGCTCGTATACTGTAGGGATCAATTTAGAATATTACAGAACACTTTTATACCCACTAAAATAGTTTCCTTGTCAACAAAGTCGCCGAAATGGTTTAACAACGAAATTAGCAATCCTATTACGGAAAGAAATAGAGCCTACAAACTACCTAAGTCACATTTCGACCAAACTAATTCAGAAAACTATATAAACCTACGTCGGGGGGTTAAGTCCTTAATTAGATCAGCCAAACGTGATGAAGAAGCTAGAGTTGCATGACTCTGTAAAGTTAACCCTAAAGAATTTTTTGCCCATGTTAATAGCAGAAAGCCAATTAAAAATTCTGTAGGTCCCCTGAAAACTAGAAATGGCGTACTGAAATTCCGTGATAAAGATATAGCTAATACGTTAAACGAGTTCTTCGTTACAGTAGGGTGTGTCAATTTTAGTAAAGTCAACAATTCAAAAACTACTAATGCTCAAATGATGTCATATTATCTAGCAAACTTAGAAATATCTTTAGTGTTGTTTAAAAACGCCATTTACCTACTTATATTTGACCATAAAGGTTTGAAATATAACCTAAATATGACTGTAGCATCGTATATCAATGTGCCATTGATATGTGTGGTCAACTTTGGTTATTTTTGGTGTGCAGTATGGTTTCTAAGTTTCACATAGTCACAAATGCTGGAGTTTTGATTGTGAATACGTGTTTTCCCTCCTTTTGGACAATTTTGATTACTTCTTATGTAAATATTGTGTAATTCAAATTATTCGAAATGTTATGTGTGATCCAAACTTTCTGTATATTTTGATATGATAGATATATGAAATTGTCATTACTTTGAATAATTAAGTCTTGTACCTATAACAACACAACCTTTTATCTGAGCTTATAGGTAGATATTAAGAATTTCAATTAACTTAATTTTATGTAATCATAATCAGTAGGCCTATACAAATTTCAATGACATTTCTTTTGTTCACAGGTCCACAGGATGAGTCAGAAAGAAATCAGAACCCGAAGCAAATCAAGTTGTCACCTCAGTTATTTGGTGGGGACTGGGAGGGAACTTCCCCCCGCTGAGCTGCCCACAGCCAGAGATCTGCTGAGGTATGGTTTGTTGAGGAGAGAGATGAGTGAGGAAGACAGGAGGAATTACCGAGTTAATGACCAGATTAAGAACGGCATTGTTCCAGGGCTACTGGCTCAGTGGAGAAAGGCCAACGCTCTATTCATAGGACCTGTAATCAACACTGAGGTCAGGATCAGGGCTAAAGTGAAGTGAAGGTGTGAAGGTGTCCACTGGCAATGTGAAGCTAAAGGTCAAAGATAGGTTCATGATGAAACTAGACAAATTGGTGAGCATCCTGACCTATCACTGTGTGATCAAGAGCTGCAGTGAGCTTGGGTGCAACCCTGTCTGCAACAGTGAGGTTCACATTGGCTGCAGCTGCAGGAGCGAGCAGAAGATACAAGTGCAGGAGCTTGCCTTCATTAAAGGTCAGGGAGAAAAGGTGGGCAGTGTGGGGGCACACCAGATGGGTCTAGCTGATCACCCTGAGACCAGGAGACAGGAAGCAGTGCTGCAGAGACAGGAGCAGAGAAGGAAGGCCGAGGAGAAGAGGAGGAGGAAGGCAGAGGAGTCAGCCAAGAAAGAAGAGGAGTTGAGGGAGGAGTCACTGCTGGAGATGGAGTTGGAGGAGACTGAAGATATACTGGAGGAGGCAGGGAGGAGAGAGGAGGACGAAGACTTCATACCAGAGGCTGCGACAACTTCTTCCTTGCCTGTGGCTAAGAAGAAGAAATACAACACTGAAGATATCACCAACATAGCTCTGGCTAGCTTGAGACATCACACTGAGCTGAGAGAGACTGCAGAGATTGCCACTGCTGCCTGGATTGATGCTGGTCTTATCACAGAGTTTGACACAGCACTGGTGATTGACCACAACAAGGTGAGGAGGGCTCAGGAGAGACTGACTAAGGAGCTGGTCAAGAAGTTTGATGAAGAGATTAGGGAAAATGGCATCACCTGTATCTTCTTTGATGGTAAAAGAGATGACACCAAAATGATGATGGAAGCTGAGGGCAGTGACAGGCAGTTTCCTAGCCTCATTAAGGAAGAACACTACACAGTGTGCAATATATGAGTGTGCCACTTTTAATAAATGTTTGAAATTTTGAGGTGCAATATTCTCATGTGGTGATCCCTGCTACTTTATTAACGAATATGAAGTTTAACCATTCTGAAAATATTTGACCCCAGATCGGGGGCATTGAAATTTTGACCCCAGCCTGTGACGTCATCAGACCGATTTTTCATATGTATTTGGCCATAACATCTTTATTTATTAACCGATTCGAATGATTCTGGTGTCAATTGATGCAGAATTGGAAATACTTTCTTTTTCATACTAAAACAGTAGCTTTTACTATAAATGTTTGGTCGAAAACTCAGGTAATCTATAAAAATTAGACAAATTTGGTGCAATAAAGGAGACATTGTGGGTGTGACCGCCACCCTAAAGCATCATCCCAGATCAGCTTCGAGGCAATGGGCTCATCTGAAAAGCATAATAATAAGAAATAGGCTTATTCCGATGGGTGGGAACAATTTTGAACATGTCAAAGTTGAAACAAACTTTTCACAGAAACGGAATGAAAAGTCAAAAATGTCAATGACATGATCAAAATCCCATTTTTTTTTTTTTTTGTTAAAGCATACAAAAGTAATATAAAAAACATTCCTTTGAACCCTCCTTGCCAGTTTATTGCCAATTCGGTTGCCGTCGAAGAACCTAAAAAAGGAGAAATTGTTAATAATAATTCATAATGAAAATATTTGAATGCATGAAACAGTATATTAGGGTGTCCCGTTTTGGACGAATCTCGAAGTTATTAATGTCCAGCCTTCTCATATCGTGACAAATGATGATTTAAGTATGCTAACCAATTCTTAGACCGAAATAAAAACATTTGACCCCCGAGCACTCGATTCGAAAATTTTAGGGTTACATTTTTTATTTTTTTTTAGTTTTTTCGATTTTATGCCTATAAATTCAATTTTAGACACTTATAAATGATTTCATCCGATGCATATTAAAAAAACGAATCATTTGATACCAAATTTATATAGTGTTGGTTTTCGTCGTCGTCGTCGTTGGGCCTAGGCAAGCTACGGCTTGGGACCGTAGCGCATCTATCCGGTATATGTTAACCTGGATGATGTAGCCATAAGCACTGCCGCTGGTTAAGTGCCAACCAGTGATTATCTCACTAGCCGTATTGAGTCCGTTAGGCGAAACTGCGACAGTACCAAGGATGGAAAATATAACCCTTGGATTTCTATTTTAAAATGAATTTATAGCTATTCCGAAATTCAAGACGGTAAAATTAACATTTATCTTGAAACTAAAATAAGAGTATTCACTACACACTCCCCCACCAGAGAGGAAGTTCAAAGAGTTCCGAACGACACAGATTTCCCCTGGACCTTTTGGTAGCTACATGTACCTCGCTTAAGGTTGATTCCAAAAACGCAGGCTTAAGACGATCGATAGAAACCTTGTCGACCTTGGAACCGCGCTGGATGAGAAATGATTTGCGCGTACGTCGGAGAACTTCATAGGGCCCGTCATATGGACATTGGAGAGGCCGTTTTGGGACAGGTACACGAACGAAAACGTGGGTGCAAGACTGGAGGGCTGGGGAAACAAAGATGTTCTGTTGGCTAGTCAATCGAGGGGGAACAGGCTGAAGGGACTGCATGTGAGAGGAAAGTGTTTGAGCGAATTCCGTAGGATCACATGACTTATCCCCTGCAGTGAAGTAGCCACCTGGTAGCCGCAGTGTTGTTCCATAGACTAGTTCAGCCGCTGTAGTCTTCAGATCACTCTTAAATGCAGAGCGAATACCAAGCAACACGAGTGGAAGCTTATCCATCCAATGGGAGTCTTCGTGACACATAAGGGATGACTTCAGCTGGCGATGGAAGCGTTCGACGAGGCCGTTAGCTTGCGGATGATACGCACAGGTATGCGCATGTACTGTACCCAACAAGCTGGTAAACTTCTTCCAAAGCGAAGACTCAAATTGGCGACCTTGGTCAGTGATGACTTTTGTCGGCAATCCAAATCTTGATACCCATCCATGAAGAAAGGCTCTTGCAACAGTGTCCGCTTGGATATCAGGAAGTGGGATGGCTTCAGGCCATCTGGAAAAGCGGTCGAGACAGGTGAGCAGATAACGTTGGCCTTGAATCACTGGAAGAGGGCCAACAATGTCTACATGAATTACCTCAAATCACTGGGATGGGGGCGGAAATGCGTCAAAGGGGGACCTGGTGTGCCTTTGGACTTTTGGCACGCTGGCAGGCAAGGCACGTTTTGGTCCAATGTTTGACATCCTTCCGCATCGAGGGCCAAACAAAGCGAGAGGTAACCAGGTGTTGCGAAGCACGGATACCAGGATGGGAGGGCTTATGAAGATCCGTGAAGACTGCTTGTCTGTGACATGGAGGGACATAAGGGCGAATAGCAGCTGTTGATACGTCGCAATAGAGGGGCACAGACAATCCTGGCATACTCATTTTCTTGAGGGAAAGTGAGTGAGTGGAGTCTTCTCTGAGCAGGTCTTGTAGTTCCGTATCCTTATCTTGATCCTGTGCAATAGCATTCCACAGTGTAGAGCTGAGGGTAACAGAAGTAATCTCTATTCTTGAAAGTGCATCCGCTGGAGTGTTCAAGACACCTTTGATGTGGCGGATATCTGTGGTAAATTGCGAGATATAATCGAGTTGCCTGATGACTCTGGGAGAGTGGTTACAGCTGTTTTTATTGAAGACAGTGACCAAAGGTTTGTGGTCGGTAAAAACACAAAACTCTCGGCCTTCAAGGAAATGTTGAAAATGCTTCACGTTTAAGTAAATAGCAAGAAGTTCACGTCCGAAAGCACTATAACGCGTTTGGGCTGGCTGCAGCTTTTTCGAGTAAAACGCGATGGGTGCTTGTTGACCGTTAATGGTTTGTTCCAACACCCCACCGATCGCAACATCTGATGCATCGACCGTCAGAGTTAGGGGGGCATCACTGATAGGAAATGACAGAGACAATGCACTATTGATAGCATTTTTGGCATTGTCGAACGCCTGTAAACTATCGCTACACCATACCAATTTCGTTACCTTGCGTTTGCGTGTGATCATAGCGTGTAGAGGAGCAAGAACACTGGCACAGTTTTTAATGAACTTGTGGTAATAATTTACCAAACCTAGAAACCGACGTAACTCACGCTGATTATTTGGCATAGGGTAATTTTTTATCACTTCACACTTGTCCTGAAGGGGGGTAATTCCGTGCTGCGAAATCGTGTGACCAAGAAATTCCAAGGTTGGCTGTGCAAACACACACTTAGATGCATTAATAGTAACACCGTATTGTTCTAAGCGTTGAAAGAGGAGTGAAAGATGTTCCTTATGTTCCTCTTCCGTTGAGCTGGCCACAAGCAAATCATCGATGTAGTCATAAACAAAGTCTAAGCCTCTGGTGACCTCATCTATAAACCTCTAAAAGGTTTGCGCAGCATTCCGTAGCCCGAACGGCATCTTCACAAATTCGAATAACCCAAATGGTGTACAAACTGCAGTCTTGGGAATATCCGAAGGCTCTACGGGAATGTGGTGGAAAGCCTTAACGAGGTCTATTTTACTGAAGATAGATTTGCCGTGGAGAAGAGAAGTAAAGTCTTGGACATTTGGTACCGGATATCGGTCCGGGATGGTTGTCGAATTCAAAAACCGGTAATCCCCACATGGTCTCCAGTCTCCTGACTTCTTCTGGACCAGGTGTAGGGGAGAGGACCAACTGCTTTTGGAAGGTCTTATTATCCCAAGATCTATCATAAGCTGGAATTCCGATTTGGCAGCTTTCAGTTTGTCCGGGGCAAGACGTCTGGGTTTTGCAAACACAGGGGGACCTTTTGTTGTAATGTGATGGGTAATGGTGTGCTTAATGGTATCACCCATCTGCATCGGTTGAAGAATTCCTGGATATTGCTGGAAAAGGCACTGGTACATGGAATTAGGGGGAACGAGGGAAAGTGCAGAGTTCGAGGCGTCCGGAAGGGCAACCTGTTTGGCAAGAACAGAAAGCAGTGTGGCCTGGTCGCATAAGCGTCGCTTGTCAAGATCCACCAGGAGTTTGAAATGCTGGAGGAAGTCAGCGCCGATTATGGGATGCTGCACTTGAGCACAGATGAAAATCCACTTGAAGGATCGGTGAAGGCCCAAGTTTAGTTCACGCGACTGAGTACCGCACGTGGGTATGCGTGAACCGTTAGCAGCGTATAGAGGCGGAGATTCCGAGTGCGTATGACCAGATTTTTGAGGGAATACACTGACTGACGCTCCGGTATCGACCAAGAAATTGACACCAGAGTTCCTGTCCTTTATGAATAACAGGTTGGCAGTGCGAGTACTAGACGCCATTAGGACTCGCTGCTGGGGTTTTCCGACGAAAAATTGCAAGGGGAGATGCACTTCCTAGCCTTCTTTCCAAATTTAGAGTGGTAGAAGCAGATCTTCCCGGAACTCGAACGATGCCTCTTCGTAAATCTTGACCGAGAATGGCTTCTTTGCCGTTGATTTTGTAGCAGAGAACAAACGTGGTTGAGTTGTTGACTTAACTCTTCCACTTTCAACTCCAGTTCCGATTGTGTGTTCACGTTGTTGACCGGAGCTGTGTCAATCTCCACTACTTTGTCGGCAGTTTCTGCTAGTTTATCAACTGGAGTAGCAGGATCCATAGTGGCCAAGACACGCTGAGCTGATGGAGGAAGTTTCTGCAAGAACAACTGTCTAAAGATGTCCTTATCGAAGGTTTGTGCGCGTTCGCCTAGAGCGCACTGCATAGCCCTCAGCATTTGAGTGGGCTTACGGTCTCCAAGTTCTTCTTTTGAGATTAACTGATGTAGTTTCTCACGCTCGGAGACAGTGGTGCGGCACATGATGGCAGACTTCAGATCGTTGTATGGGTCCTCACTCGTGGAAGTAGACACGATGACGTCACGGACTTCAGAGATGATGCTCGCTGGTAGAGAGGACAAAACATGATCGTATTTTGTCCTGCTAGCGGTGATCCTTCCCAAGTTGAATTGTGATTCCACTTGGTGGAACCAAATAAATGGATCACCCGGCAAGAAGACGGGGAGCTTTACGCTCAAGTGGGAGATGGCACCAGCATCGTCAGGCATCTTCTCCTATGCTTGCTGACGTACAAGCAAGACGACAAGTTACCAACGAAGGAGTGGAGGTTGAGACGAGCGCAGGCACAGAGCGCACGGGCAGGGGTGAGGGGCAGACGGCACGAGCGACGTTACAGTCTGGTCCTAGTCGCTCGGGTGAAGGGGGTGATGGGCACGAACGACGTTACAGTCTAGTCCTAGTCGTTCGGGTAAAAGGGGGTGATGGGCACGAACGACGTTACAGTCTAATCCTAGTCGTTCGGGTAAAAGGGGGGAATCCAACTCCGGGGTCACCAATTGTTGGTTTTCGTCGTCGTCGTCGTTGGGCCTAGGCAAGCTACGGCTTGGGACCGTAGCGCATCTATCCGGTATATGTTAACCTGGATGATGTAGCCATAAGCACTGCCGCTGGTTAAGTGCCAACCAGTGATTATCTCACTAGCCGTATTGAGTCCGTTAGGCGAAACTGCGACAGTACCAAGGATGGAAAATATAACCCTTGGATTTCTATTTTAAAATGAATTTATAGCTATTCCGAAATTCAAGACGGTAAAATTAACATTTATCTTGAAACTAAAATAAGAGTATTCACTACACACTCCCCCACCAGAGAGGAAGTTCAAAGAGTTCCGAACGACACAGATTTCCCCTGGACCTTTTTGGTAGCTACATGTACCTCGCTTAAGGTTGATTCCAAAAACGCAGGCTTAAGACGATCGATAGAAACCTTGTCGACCTTGGAACCGCGCTGGATGAGAAATGATTTGCGCGTACGTCGGAGAACTTCATAGGGCCCGTCATATGGACATTGGAGAGGCCGTTTTGGGACAGGTACACGAACGAAAACGTGGGTGCAAGACTGGAGGGCTGGGGAAACAAAGATGTTCTGTTGGCTAGTCAATCGAGGGGGAACAGGCTGAAGGGACTGCATGTGAGAGGAAAGTGTTTGAGCGAATTCCGTAGGATCACATGACATCCCCTGCAGTGAAGTAGCCACCTGGTAGCCGCAGTGTTGTTCCATAGACTAGTTCAGCCGCTGTAGTCTTCAGATCACTCTTAAATGCAGAGCGAATACCAAGCAACACGAGTGGAAGCTTATCCATCCAATGGGAGTCTTCGTGACACATAAGGGATGACTTCAGCTGGCGATGGAAGCGTTCGACGAGGCCGTTAGCTTGCGGATGATACGCACAGGTATGCGCATGTACTGTACCCAACAAGCTGGTAAACTTCTTCCAAAGCGAAGACTCAAATTGGCGACCTTGGTCAGTGATGACTTTTGTCGGCAATCCAAATCTTGATACCCATCCATGAAGAAAGGCTCTTGCAACAGTGTCCGCTTGGATATCAGGAAGTGGGATGGCTTCAGGCCATCTGGAAAAGCGGTCGAGACAGGTGAGCAGATAACGTTGGCCTTGAATCACTGGAAGAGGGCCACAATGTCTACATGAATTACCTCAAATCACTGGGATGGGGGCGGAAATGCGTCAAAGGGGGACCTGGTGTGCCTTTGGACTTTTGGCACGCTGGCAGGCAAGGCACGTTTTGGTCCAATGTTTGACATCCTTCCGCATCGAGGGCCAAACAAAGCGAGAGGTAACCAGGTGTTGCGAAGCACGGATACCAGGATGGGAGGGCTTATGAAGATCCGTGAAGACTGCTTGTCTGTGACATGGAGGGACATAAGGGCGAATAGCAGCTGTTGATACGTCGCAATAGAGGGGCACAGACAATCCTGGCATACTCATTTTCTTGAGGGAAAGTGAGTGAGTGGAGTCTTCTCTGAGCAGGTCTTGTAGTTCCGTATCCTTATCTTGATCCTGTGCAATAGCATTCCACAGTGTAGAGCTGAGGGTAACAGAAGTAATCTCTATTCTTGAAAGTGCATCCGCTGGAGTGTTCAAGACACCTTTGATGTGGCGGATATCTGTGGTAAATTGCGAGATATAATCGAGTTGCCTGATGACTCTGGGAGAGTGGTTACAGCTGTTTTTATTGAAGACAGTGACCAAAGGTTTGTGGTCGGTAAAAACACAAAACTCTCGGCCTTCAAGGAAATGTTGAAAATGCTTCACGTTTAAGTAAATAGCAAGAAGTTCACGTCCGAAAGCACTATAACGCGTTTGGGCTGGCTGCAGCTTTTTCGAGTAAAACGCGATGGGTGCTTGTTGACCGTTAATGGTTTGTTCCAACACCCCACCGATCGCAACATCTGATGCATCGACCGTCAGAGTTAGGGGGGCATCACTGATAGGAAATGACAGAGACAATGCACTATTGATAGCATTTTTGGCATTGTCGAACGCCTGTAAACTATCGCTACACCATACCAATTTCGTTACCTTGCGTTTGCGTGTGATCATAGCGTGTAGAGGAGCAAGAACACTGGCACAGTTTTTAATGAACTTGTGGTAATAATTTACCAAACCTAGAAACCGACGTAACTCACGCTGATTATTTGGCATAGGGTAATTTTTTATCACTTCACACTTGTCCTGAAGGGGGGTAATTCCGTGCTGCGAAATCGTGTGACCAAGAAATTCCAAGGTTGGCTGTGCAAACACACACTTAGATGCATTAATAGTAACACCGTATTGTTCTAAGCGTTGAAAGAGGAGTGAAAGATGTTCCTTATGTTCCTCTTCCGTTGAGCTGGCCACAAGCAAATCATCGATGTAGTCATAAACAAAGTCTAAGCCTCTGGTGACCTCATCTATAAACCTCTAAAAGGTTTGCGCAGCATTCCGTAGCCCGAACGGCATCTTCACAAATTCGAATAACCCAAATGGTGTACAAACTGCAGTCTTGGGAATATCCGAAGGCTCTACGGGAATGTGGTGGAAAGCCTTAACGAGGTCTATTTACTGAAGATAGATTTGCCGTGGAGAAGAGAAGTAAAGTCTTGGACATTTGGTACCGGATATCGGTCCGGGATGGTTGTCGAATTCAAAAACCGGTAATCCCCACATGGTCTCCAGTCTCCTGACTTCTTCTGGACCAGGTGTAGGGGAGAGGACCAACTGCTTTTGGAAGGTCTTATTATCCCAAGATCTATCATAAGCTGGAATTCCGATTTGGCAGCTTTCAGTTTGTCCGGGGCAAGACGTCTGGGTTTTGCAAACACAGGGGGACCTTTTGTTGTAATGTGATGGGTAATGGTGTGCTTAATGGTATCACCCATCTGCATCGGTTGAAGAATTCCTGGATATTGCTGGAAAAGGCACTGGTACATGGAATTAGGGGGAACGAGGGAAAGTGCAGAGTTCGAGGCGTCCGGAAGGGCAACCTGTTTGGCAAGAACAGAAAGCAGTGTGGCCTGGTCGCATAAGCGTCGCTTGTCAAGATCCACCAGGAGTTTGAAATGCTGGAGGAAGTCAGCGCCGATTATGGGATGCTGCACTTGAGCACAGATGAAAATCCACTTGAAGGATCGGTGAAGGCCCAAGTTTAGTTCACGCGACTGAGTACCGCACGTGGGTATGCGTGAACCGTTAGCAGCGTATAGAGGCGGAGATTCCGAGTGCGTATGACCAGATTTTTGAGGGAATACACTGACTGACGCTCCGGTATCGACCAAGAAATTGACACCAGAGTTCCTGTCCTTTATGAATAACAGGTTGGCAGTGCGAGTACTAGACGCCATTAGGACTCGCTGCTGGGGTTTTCCGACGAAAAATTGCAAGGGGAGATGCACTTCCTAGCCTTCTTTCCAAATTTAGAGTGGTAGAAGCAGATCTTCCCGGAACTCGAACGATGCCTCTTCGTAAATCTTGACCGAGAATGGCTTCTTTGCCGTTGATTTTGTAGCAGAGAACAAACGTGGTTGAGTTGTTGACTTAACTCTTCCACTTTCAACTCCAGTTCCGATTGTGTGTTCACGTTGTTGACCGGAGCTGTGTCAATCTCCACTACTTTGTCGGCAGTTTCTGCTAGTTTATCAACTGGAGTAGCAGGATCCATAGTGGCCAAGACACGCTGAGCTGATGGAGGAAGTTTCTGCAAGAACAACTGTCTAAAGATGTCCTTATCGAAGGTTTGTGCGCGTTCGCCTAGAGCGCACTGCATAGCCCTCAGCATTTGAGTGGGCTTACGGTCTCCAAGTTCTTCTTTTGAGATTAACTGATGTAGTTTCTCACGCTCGGAGACAGTGGTGCGGCACATGATGGCAGACTTCAGATCGTTGTATGGGTCCTCACTCGTGGAAGTAGACACGATGACGTCACGGACTTCAGAGATGATGCTCGCTGGTAGAGAGGACAAAACATGATCGTATTTTGTCCTGCTAGCGGTGATCCTTCCCAAGTTGAATTGTGATTCCACTTGGTGGAACCAAATAAATGGATCACCCGGCAAGAAGACGGGGAGCTTTACGCTCAAGTGGGAGATGGCACCAGCATCGTCAGGCATCTTCTCCTATGCTTGCTGACGTACAAGCAAGACGACAAGTTACCAACGAAGGAGTGGAGGTTGAGACGAGCGCAGGCACAGAGCGCACGGGCAGGGGTGAGGGGCAGAGGGCACGAGCGACGTTACAGTCTGGTCCTAGTCGCTCGGGTGAAGGGGGTGATGGGCACGAACGACGTTACAGTCTAGTCCTAGTCGTTCGGGTAAAAGGGGGTGATGGGCACGAACGACGTTACAGTCTAATCCTAGTCGTTCGGGTAAAAGGGGGAATCCAACTCCGGGGTCACCAATTGTTGGTTTTCGTCGTCGTCGTCGTTGGGCCTAGGCAAGCTACGGCTTGGGACCGTAGCGCATCTATCCGGTATATGTTAACCTGGATGATGTAGCCATAAGCACTGCCGCTGGTTAAGTGCCAACCAGTGATTATCTCACTAGCCGTATTGAGTCCGTTAGGCGAAACTGCGACAGTACCAAGGATGGAAATATAACCCTTGGATTTCTATTTTAAAATGAATTTATAGCTATTCCGAAATTCAAGACGGTAAAATTAACATTTATCTTGAAACTAAAATAAGAGTATTCACTACACACTCCCCCACCAGAGAGGAAGTTCAAAGAGTTCCGAACGACACAGATTTCCCCTGGACCTTTTTGGTAGCTACATGTACCTCGCTTAAGGTTGATTCCAAAAACGCAGGCTTAAGACGATCGATAGAAACCTTGTCGACCTTGGAACCGCGCTGGATGAGAAATGATTTGCGCGTACGTCGGAGAACTTCATAGGGCCCGTCATATGGACATTGGAGAGGCCGTTTTGGGACAGGTACACGAACGAAAACGTGGGTGCAAGACTGGAGGGCTGGGGAAACAAAGATGTTCTGTTGGCTAGTCAATCGAGGGGGAACAGGCTGAAGGGACTGCATGTGAGAGGAAAGTGTTTGAGCGAATTCCGTAGGATCACATGACTTATCCCCTGCAGTGAAGTAGCCACCTGGTAGCCGCAGTGTTGTTCCATAGACTAGTTCAGCCGCTGTAGTCTTCAGATCACTCTTAAATGCAGAGCGAATACCAAGCAACACGAGTGGAAGCTTATCCATCCAATGGGAGTCTTCGTGACACATAAGGGATGACTTCAGCTGGCGATGGAAGCGTTCGACGAGGCCGTTAGCTTGCGGATGATACGCACAGGTATGCGCATGTACTGTACCCAACAAGCTGGTAAACTTCTTCCAAAGCGAAGACTCAAATTGGCGACCTTGGTCAGTGATGACTTTTGTCGGCAATCCAAATCTTGATACCCATCCATGAAGAAAGGCTCTTGCAACAGTGTCCGCTTGGATATCAGGAAGTGGGATGGCTTCAGGCCATCTGGAAAAGCGGTCGAGACAGGTGAGCAGATAACGTTGGCCTTGAATCACTGGAAGAGGGCCAACAATGTCTACATGAATTACCTCAAATCACTGGGATGGGGGCGGAAATGCGTCAAAGGGGGACCTGGTGTGCCTTTGGACTTTTGCACGCTGGCAGGCAAGGCACGTTTTGGTCCAATGTTTGACATCCTTCCGCATCGAGGGCCAAACAAAGCGAGAGGTAACCAGGTGTTGCGAAGCACGGATACCAGGATGGGAGGGCTTATGAAGATCCGTGAAGACTGCTTGTCTGTGACATGGAGGGACATAAGGGCGAATAGCAGCTGTTGATACGTCGCAATAGAGGGGCACAGACAATCCTGGCATACTCATTTTCTTGAGGGAAAGTGAGTGAGTGGAGTCTTCTCTGAGCAGGTCTTGTAGTTCCGTATCCTTATCTTGATCCTGTGCAATAGCATTCCACAGTGTAGAGCTGAGGGTAACAGAAGTAATCTCTATTCTTGAAAGTGCATCCGCTGGAGTGTTCAAGACACCTTTGATGTGGCGGATATCTGTGGTAAATTGCGAGATATAATCGAGTTGCCTGATGACTCTGGGAGAGTGGTTACAGCTGTTTTTATTGAAGACAGTGACCAAAGGTTTGTGGTCGGTAAAAACACAAAACTCTCGGCCTTCAAGGAAATGTTGAAAATGCTTCACGTTTAAGTAAATAGCAAGAAGTTCACGTCCGAAAGCACTATAACGCGTTTGGGCTGGCTGCAGCTTTTTCGAGTAAAACGCGATGGGTGCTTGTTGACCGTTAATGGTTTGTTCCAACACCCCACCGATCGCAACATCTGATGCATCGACCGTCAGAGTTAGGGGGGCATCACTGATAGGAAATGACAGAGACAATGCACTATTGATAGCATTTTTGGCATTGTCGAACGCCTGTAAACTATCGCTACACCATACCAATTTCGTTACCTTGCGTTTGCGTGTGATCATAGCGTGTAGAGGAGCAAGAACACTGGCACAGTTTTTAATGAACTTGTGGTAATAATTTACCAAACCTAGAAACCGACGTAACTCACGCTGATTATTTGGCATAGGGTAATTTTTTATCACTTCACACTTGTCCTGAAGGGGGGTAATTCCGTGCTGCGAAATCGTGTGACCAAGAAATTCCAAGGTTGGCTGTGCAAACACACACTTAGATGCATTAATAGTAACACCGTATTGTTCTAAGCGTTGAAAGAGGAGTGAAAGATGTTCCTTATGTTCCTCTTCCGTTGAGCTGGCCACAAGCAAATCATCGATGTAGTCATAAACAAAGTCTAAGCCTCTGGTGACCTCATCTATAAACCTCTAAAAGGTTTGCGCAGCATTCCGTAGCCCGAACGGCATCTTCACAAATTCGAATAACCCAAATGGTGTACAAACTGCAGTCTTGGAATATCCGAAGGCTCTACGGGAATGTGGTGGAAAGCCTTAACGAGGTCTATTTTACTGAAGATAGATTTGCCGTGGAGAAGAGAAGTAAAGTCTTGGACATTTGGTACCGGATATCGGTCCGGGATGGTTGTCGAATTCAAAAACCGGTAATCCCCACATGGTCTCCAGTCTCCTGACTTCTTCTGGACCAGGTGTAGGGAGAGGACCAACTGCTTTTGGAAGGTCTTATTATCCCAAGATCTATCATAAGCTGGAATTCCGATTTGGCAGCTTTCAGTTTGTCCGGGGCAAGACGTCTGGGTTTTGCAAACACAGGGGGACCTTTTGTTGTAATGTGATGGGTAATGGTGTGCTTAATGGTATCACCCATCTGCATCGGTTGAAGAATTCCTGGATATTGCTGGAAAAGGCACTGGTACATGGAATTAGGGGGAACGAGGGAAAGTGCAGAGTTCGAGGCGTCCGGAAGGGCAACCTGTTTGGCAAGAACAGAAAGCAGTGTGGCCTGGTCGCATAAGCGTCGCTTGTCAAGATCCACCAGGAGTTTGAAATGCTGGAGGAAGTCAGCGCCGATTATGGGATGCTGCACTTGAGCACAGATGAAAATCCACTTGAAGGATCGGTGAAGGCCCAAGTTTAGTTCACGCGACTGAGTACCGCACGTGGGTATGCGTGAACCGTTAGCAGCGTATAGAGGCGGAGATTCCGAGTGCGTATGACCAGATTTTTGAGGGAATACACTGACTGACGCTCCGGTATCGACCAAGAAATTGACACCAGAGTTCCTGTCCTTTATGAATAACAGGTTGGCAGTGCGAGTACTAGACGCCATTAGGACTCGCTGCTGGGGTTTTCCGACGAAAAATTGCAAGGGGAGATGCACTTCCTAGCCTTCTTTCCAAATTTAGAGTGGTAGAAGCAGATCTTCCCGGAACTCGAACGATGCCTCTTCGTAAATCTTGACCGAGAATGGCTTCTTTGCCGTTGATTTTGTAGCAGAGAACAAACGTGGTTGAGTTGTTGACTTAACTCTTCCACTTTCAACTCCAGTTCCGATTGTGTGTTCACGTTGTTGACCGGAGCTGTGTCAATCTCCACTACTTTGTCGGCAGTTTCTGCTAGTTTATCAACTGGAGTAGCAGGATCCATAGTGGCCAAGACACGCTGAGCTGATGGAGGAAGTTTCTGCAAGAACAACTGTCTAAAGATGTCCTTATCGAAGGTTTGTGCGCGTTCGCCTAGAGCGCACTGCATAGCCCTCAGCATTTGAGTGGGCTTACGGTCTCCAAGTTCTTCTTTTGAGATTAACTGATGTAGTTTCTCACGCTCGGAGACAGTGGTGCGGCACATGATGGCAGACTTCAGATCGTTGTATGGGTCCTCACTCGTGGAAGTAGACACGATGACGTCACGGACTTCAGAGATGATGCTCGCTGGTAGAGAGGACAAAACATGATCGTATTTTGTCCTGCTAGCGGTGATCCTTCCCAAGTTGAATTGTGATTCCACTTGGTGGAACCAAATAAATGGATCACCCGGCAAGAAGACGGGGAGCTTTACGCTCAAGTGGGAGATGGCACCAGCATCGTCAGGCATCTTCTCCTATGCTTGCTGACGTACAAGCAAGACGACAAGTTACCAACGAAGGAGTGGAGGTTGAGACGAGCGCAGGCACAGAGCGCACGGGGGGGTGAGGGGCAGAGGGCACGAGCGACGTTACAGTCTGGTCCTAGTCGCTCGGGTGAAGGGGGTGATGGGCACGAACGACGTTACAGTCTAGTCCTAGTCGTTCGGGTAAAAGGGGGTGATGGGCACGAACGAGTTACAGTCTAATCCTAGTCGTTCGGGTAAAAGGGGGGAATCCAACTCCGGGGTCACCAATTGTTGGTTTTCGTCGTCGTCGTCGTTGGGCCTAGGCAAGCTACGGCTTGGGACCGTAGCGCATCTATCCGGTATATGTTAACCTGGATGATGTAGCCATAAGCACTGCCGCTGGTTAAGTGCCAACCAGTGATTATCTCACTAGCCGTATTGAGTCCGTTAGGCGAAACTGCGACAGTACCAAGGATGGAAAATATAACCCTTGGATTTCTATTTTAAAATGAATTTATAGCTATTCCGAAATTCAAGACGGTAAAATTAACATTTATCTTGAAACTAAAATAAGAGTATTCACTACAATAGGTTTGGCTTAAAAATTTTGTTTTTATTTACTTTTTTCTTATTTTTTTTCAGGATTTTAGCTAGTCAACTAGTTACCTAATGATTAACTATGGCTTCGAATGAACGAAAGTTAAGAAAAGATAAGGAACGTGATGATTCTGTTCTTGGAGATCTTCCTCATTTTGAACCACACAGAGGGGCACTTTTTCCCTCAAATGGAGATGTTCTTCGTCACTTTTTAAGTCTAAAAAGAAACTCTATGAGGAATAACTCAAGTAGAGGAGACAATAAAAGTAGCTTTGGAAAAAGTTAAACGTTTTTGGATCCTGGTCAATATACCTTCTAAAGATGTTGGGCGTCATCCGAGATCTAAACAGTTATTAAAGGACTTAATTAAAAAGAGAGATACTATTGCACGAATTGCAGAACGTCCTAATTATAACAATAAACTTCAGGAATTTAACCAGTTTTAAAAAAACTTTTTGACATCAGCTCTCAGAACGCTGAAGAAATTATAATGAAAGATCCACTAAGAAGTAATAAAACGAAAATTTGGGATGTTAAATTTCTGGAAGATCAGAGAGGAGAAAGAGAAATGTGCTTAGGAGGTCTAGATAAAATATATGAAAAGAAGACTAAAGCTAAAGCTGAAAGAATCCAAGAAATAAAAAACCGTGAACTAAAAGAATCACAAAGGAAAGCAATGCCTGAAACATCTAAAATGAATATGGTCTATCAAGAAAATTCGTCTTCAGAATCGGAGCATGATGATCCAGAATTTAAACTTTCGAGTGCGAAAAAAGGTCCTAAGCGTCAAAATATTATGAAGTCTTCTAAAGTTAGCAATATAGCTGACAGATTAAACTTGTCATTAAATCAAAGAACAGCTTTTGCTGCTACTGTGTTTTCTGCCTGTGATATAAATTTAGAAACAGTCAGCCTGTCCAGAACAACTTCTTAGAATGCAGGAAAGAAAACTAGGGAGAACACATCTAAGAAAGTGAAAATCGATTTTGAGCCTCCAAATTTCTCTTCGCTCCATTGGGATTCTAAAATAGTTACAGAATTGAGAGGTGAAACGAAAGAACGGTTGGCTATTTTAGTTTCGGGAATGCCAAGTGCGAAGGAAGGCAAAATTTTAGCGGTTCCATATATCCCTGATGCTACTGGATTTTCTCAAGCCCAAGCCACTTTTGAAGCTGCTATGGAATGGAACCTTGAAGGAAGAGTGGTTTCGTTGATTTTCGATACAACCGCATCGAATTCCGGTTGGATCAATGGTGCCTGCAAAAGACTAGAAGACTTATTAGGACAGAGGATACTCTGGTGCGCATGCAGGCATCATATATTTGAAAGAATTTTGAATGATGTTTTTAAAGTAATATTTGGCAAATCAATATCACCTGATCATGAAATTTTTCAAAAATTTAGACAAACTATATGGAAGAATTTAGATACGAGCAAGAAACATAAAACATTGGAAACAACAAACAGATACCTAAAGAATAAAATTGAAGATGTAACAAAATATCTTTATGAAATCCTGTAAAATGAAGATAGCAATGTATTACTTCGCGGGGATTATAAAGAAAGTGCTGAGTTATGCCTACAGATTTTGAATCAAACTCCATCAAAAGGAATTCGTTGGCTTCATCCTGGATCCTCGCATCGTGCTAGATGGATGGCTACAATCATGTATTGTATAAAAATGTTTGCTTTTAGTGATCAAGCAGGTTACACTGAAAATATGGTGAATAAGCTGGAAAGAGTATGCAAATTTATAGTAATGATATATATCAAAGTTTGGGTGTCATCTACAAAAGGAGTTGAAGCACCTGAAAATGACCTGCAGTTATATCACGACTTGCAAGCATACAAGAAAATCGATGAAGTAGCAAACTAGGCTATTAAGGCCCTTGATCGCCACCTCTGGTATGTTACTGAAGAAGTGGTACCACTTTCTTTATTTTCAGAAAATTTAAGTGGTGAATTGAAGACCAAAATTGCTAAATCAATTTCGAAATTTGAGAAGCGAGGATTTTCTAACCGACGAGGACCACCAACATTTCCTACACTTAACCCTTCCACGAGACTTCCGGATCTAGCTGGGCCAAACTCATGGCTCTTCTTGAATTTATTCAATTATTCTGGTACTGGCTTAGAAAATCTGCAAACGAATGGAAAGATGATGAAGATTTCAAAAGAATGAGTAATTTTGTACACTATATGAAAGTAGTAAATGACACGGCCGAACGAGGTGTTAAATTAATAGAAGATTATGCTAATTCGATCACTAGAGATGAAAACAAAAACAATATCTGCTACAGGTGGTTGAAGACAATAGACAAAAAGTGCCTGATTTCAAGAAAAAAACATTAACCAAGTATGTCAGAGATTAGGCCGCGCATTCGAAAACTCGAAAATAAATGCTTAGTTCTTTATTTTAAAAGAAGATTTTAGGTTTATGGAGTTTAGTACTTTTTTTTTCATTGCACTTGTTTTATATTTTTTCTCATCTTGTTTTAATTTTATAATTATGTAATGTCTTTGTATCGAAATTTGATCTTTACTTTCTGTAAGGAATCAAAAATGTTGTCCTAGTTGAAGTTTTAGTCATTTTTTATGAAAAGAAAGTTTTATTTTTATTTTTTAAAATTTTTCTTATGTAGAGGAAGCTTTTGTTTTTCTAGTCCATAAAAGAGGGATATTTTTATTACTTTTACTATTTTTGTTTGATAATTGAACGGAAAACGATTAATTTTCATTTATTTGCCTTATTTATTTAATAAACTTGAAAGCAACAAGAGAAATACTCTAAAAATTTTAATAAAATGCCTAAAAATATAAAAAAAATCATATAAACACAAAACTTTTAAGCCAAACCTATATAAATTTGGTATCAAATAATTCATTTTTTTAATACGCATCAGATGGAACCATTTATAATTGTCCAAAAATGAAATTATAGGCATAAAATCGAAAAACTAAATTTTTTTTAAAAATTTGACCCTTAAATTTTTGAATCGAGTGCTCGGTGGTCAAATTCTTTTATTTCGGTCTAAAAATTGGTTAGCAAACTTAAATCATCATTTGTCACGATATGAGAGGGCTGGACATTAATAACTTTGAGATTCGTCCAAAACGGAACACCCTACAGTATATAGAACACTCACCTTTTATTTTTTCAAGTAGTTTCGCAAACTGCTCTTCTTGTAGATGTTTGGAAGAAGGCGTTTTTCATTTTCAACAAGTTGAAGGAGGAAATGACGTTGCTGTTCATTAATGGTGAAGCTCTTAGCATAATCTTCAATAAGTTTCACCCTCCTTTCAGCCGTATCGTTTGTTACCTTTATGTCTAGCACGTAAGAAGCTAAGTGAATATAGTCCTCGTGTTTCTCCCATTCTTCTACTGGTCTTCTCAACCAATCCCCATTTGATTTAAAGAGCCTCAGAAACTGCCATGATTTTGGACCAGCAAGGTCGGAAAGCTTGGTTCCTTCCCTGAGTATAGGGAAGACTGGATGGCCAGTTTTCATGTCATAAATCTTTTTCTCTGACTTTTTTAAGGCATTGGCACTCTTAGCCTTTTCTGCATTGTTGACCTTGTGTGAAAATAAGGAGAGTGGTATCACTTCTTCCACAAAGTACCACATTTGCCTATCAAGGGCTTTAAGACCTGCACCTGCCACTTCACTGTTATGTTTTTCATAGGTTTTCAGATCGTGATATAAGCTTAAATCATTAAAAGAAGAATCTGCGGCGTTGTCTGAATGTAGCCATGCTTTAGCGTAGAACAATGCATTAAAAAGACATATCTGCTCAAGCATTTTCATCATATTCTCATCGTAGCCAGCCTGGTATCCAAAAGCATACATTTTATAGGTATATAGGATTGCAGACATCCATCGTGCACGATGAACTGCTCCTGGACGGAGCCAACGTACTCCTTTTGGGGTACTTCACCTAAAATTTGGATTGTCCACTCAGCGCATTCCCGAT
This sequence comes from Bathynomus jamesi, assembly GCA_023014485.1. Classification (NCBI taxonomy): domain Eukaryota; kingdom Metazoa; phylum Arthropoda; class Malacostraca; order Isopoda; family Cirolanidae; genus Bathynomus; species Bathynomus jamesi. The sequence goes on along the minus strand of JAJOZX010001580.1, from coordinate 102,798 downwards.
AATCACCACGTTTGAATGCGTTCTCAGTCAGCAAATCGGTTAATGCATCTAAGACTTCTTGCCGTTTAGACCTTAGCTTTCTGTCCTTGATTTTCAGTGTTCTAAAATCTTTTATGCTTGTGTCAATGCCTTGCCACTTTCCCTCCCGGAACTCTTTGAAAATTTCATAATCTAGTGAAGTGCTTCCTCCAAATATTTCTATAAACACACTGTTGAGTATCAGCTCATATAGGTGATGCGACAAGCAAGCCACAATACTTTCCTACATAGATATTCTTAAGTCTCTTACAGGCTCCAGTATGGCGCCCTGAGTTGGAGCTTGTAGTGTCAAAAACAAACCCAATAACATGGCGCTCTAAGTTCCACTTTTTGATCATGTCAAAAGTTTCAGTAGCCTGCAACTCGCCACTAGTATTTGGGATTTCAGGAACAGCCAACAGTTTGTCCTCTTTGGCATTTGGGGTACCCGATACCAGCACGGCAAGTCTTTCCGATTTGCCTCCTGCTTTATCTGTTATCAACTTACTGTTCCAGTGGATGACCGAGAAAGGTGGGGCAATAAAATCCTCTTTTATTTGTCTTGATGCTTGATCTCGAACAATCTCTGCTGCACGCTTGGCAGAACTTTTAGATAAGGCCAGCTTGCTTAGATCCATTCCACAAGCAGAGGCTACTGCTGCCGTCATTGGCTGTCCTCTGTCCCAAAGAGATGTTAAGGCGATTTGCCATGGAGGATACGTTTTCGGAACGAAAAATTTTCTGTCTTTTGGGTGTGTTTTAGGAACGGTGAATTCGTCATCGTTATCGTTGTCACTGCTGGACGTCGATGAAGAATTGGCTTTCGATGGCGTTTCAAGTGCTTGGAATTTCTGCAGTGTCCTTTCTTTTTCTTCTCTTTCAAATTTTTTGTAGCCTTCCTTTCGTGTTATATTTTTCACTACTGTTTTCTCGTAACTTTTGTCAACATTTCCCAGACAATATCTTCTCTCTGTCCTTTGATCTTCGAAAAATGTTATGTCTATCATTTTTTGATTTTCGTCTTTAACCTTGTCTTTTTTTATCTTATCTAAGGCGTCACTGGCCGCGATATCAAATAATTTCTCTAACTTCCTTAGAAAGTCTTTTTGTTTTTGCTCAAAATTAGGTTTACCTCTGTTACGAACTAGTGAAGAACGCTCTTTTATCAAATCTTTGAGTTTGGCTTTAGGCAGAGGATTCTTTATTACATTTTTGCTAGGAATGCTTGCCATATCCCAGACGACCTTCACTTTCCTCAAAGCAATCGCAATCACTTCATCCTGAGAAGCATTTTGGTATTCTCCTCTAGTTAAATAAATAAAATACTTCAACACATCACCATTGGATGGCAACACACTGCCTTTACCAGTTTTTATGTCAGTCAAAAGTTTTCCAATAAGATCACTGGAATCATCACTGACATTTACTTCACTTCGCCTTAGCGAATAAGCATTATTATCCATAGTCTGAAAAGAAGTACAATAAAAGATCTGAAAAGAAATACAAAAACATATAATTAATTAAAATGCATTAATAACATTAATAACTACTAATAACAATTAACATTAATAAGTACAATAACATTAATAACTAAAGAACTTTAAATTCTGAATCAATTAACACAAGAATCATTCGAATCGGTTAATAAATAAAGATTTTATGGCCAAATACATATGAAAAATCGGTCTGATGTCACAGGCTGGGGTCAAAATTTCAATGCCCCCAATTCGGGGTCAAATATTTTCAGAATGAGTTAAGACTTCATATTCGCCAATAAAGTAGCAGGGATCACCACATGAGAATATTGCACCTCAAAATTTCGAACTTTTATTAAAAGTGGCACACTCTAGTGTGCAATGAACCAGGTGGGAAATATTTGTGGCATTTTGTACCAGAGGAAGCTGCAGAGGAGAGAAGTCATGCTGAGGTCAGTGCTGATCATCTGGTGAACTGGCTAAGAGAGAGAGGAGCAGACTAAACCCTTTTGCCCATAGGAGGTGACAGTACTAATGTGAATACTGGCTGGGAGGGAGGAGTAATGCATTACGTGGAGGCCAAGCTTAGCAGGAAGTTGGTGTGGATTGTCTGTGACTTGCACACTAGGGAGCTGAGTCTCAGACACCTGGCGAATGCACTGGATGGCAAGACATTGAGCAACAAGAAGTGGTCTGGGCCCCTAGGGAAGATGTTAGACACTGCCACTGAGCTGGAGATCAACCAAAACTTCACGAGGATCGCTGTTGGTCCTCCTCTACCCCATCTCAGTCAGAAGGTAGTCAAGAACCTCAGCACAGACCAATCATATGGCTACAGAATCATCACTGCCATCGGATCGGGAGAGGTACCTCAGAGTCTAGCTCTCCTGGAGATTGGGCCAGTCTGTCAAAGTAGGTGGCTCACCACGGTTCTAAGGTTCTGCAGATTGTGGATTTCCAAACATGGGCTGAAGGGTAGGAACCTGAAGAATCTGAGGATAATTGTGGAATTCATAGTGGGAGTCTACATGCCAAACTGGTTCAACATCAAGTTAAATCACAGCTGGGTGGAGGGTCCCAGGCATGTACTGTACCAGCTGGAGCTGCTCAGAAGTCAGAAGGAGGAGATGATAGGAATAGTGATGCCTACAGTGAAGAGATCAGCCTTGTATGCACACTCTGAGGCTGTGCTCCAGGCCATGCTGTGCAGTGAGGTGGAGGAGGAGAGGAGGGAGGCAGTGAAGAGAATACTGGAAATCAGAGGTGAAGGAGATGAGGTAGGAGACTGCAGTGTCAGACCCAGGAAGACTCCTGACATCAACCCAGATGTCACCAAACTCTCGGAGCTTATTGACTGGAACTCTGGCGTGACTGAGCCTCCTATGACCTGCTCCCTCACCACTGCTGCAATCAAGGAGTTTCTGGATAGACCAATGGAAGTTCCTGCATGGCCCTCACACACACACAGTCAGTAGAGAGGTGTGTAAGGATGACAACTGAAGCAGCACAACATGTTTACTCACAAGAGAGGAGGGAGGCGTACATCAGTGACCAGGTGGCCAGTAGGGAGCTCATGTCCAGGAACAAGAACAAGTCAGACATGGCATCCTTGGCAAAGTTCAAGAAACCAATCTATATTTCTAAGTTTTAATATTGAAATACAATCAAAATGTCTTTAATTGTATGTAATGTATGTAAAATGTAGTTATATACAATAAAAAAAATACTTGCAAAAGTTGCTGATTTTTCGTAAACTTCAACTTCAAATATAAGTAGCTAGGAGTGGTAAAATCTGGATTTTAACCCTTTCATGCCGTATGGGCGCAAATGAGACCATCAAATTTTATGAGATTTTAGTCATTCTGGAGATATAACACAAGTGTTTTTTTGTGGCATGAAAAGTAAACGAAAATCAGGTATGAAAGGGTTAAAGCCATATTTCGATTTAGCACATAAAAATGCATCATTTGGCACTAGTAGTCTTTGAAAATCTAAAGATTTCACTTTGCTCCCTAAAATTGACACACCCTATCGTTACAGTCTTCACGGAGGAAGACTCAATTGAAGTGCCAATTCCTCGGATTACGTATGACGGTGACCATCCCGTAGAGACCATAAGAGATGAGGGACAGCAATTAATTAACAAGATGAATAAATACAAATCACCTGGTCCCGACTTATTTCTTCCAGGGGTATTAAAAGAGGTTAGCCACAATGTTGTTGACGACTTAGTAACCATATTCAAACAATCACTTGAGTTAGGGAAAGTTCCAACCGATTGGAAGTTAGCAAATGTATCACCAATCTTTAAAAAGGATGATAGGGAAAATCGTTGTAATTACTGCCTGATCAGCTTAACATCAATTGTCGGCAAACTGTTGGAATCCATCATTACAGAACGTATTGTGTATCACCTTGAATCTAACAATCTAATTTTTTATTCTCAACATGGATTTAGGAGACATAGATCCTGTCTGACAAACCTGTTAGAGATTTTCCATAATATGCATACACTATACGATGCAAGTAGGGCAATAGATATAGTGTATCTCCACTTTCATAAAGCCTTTCACAAAGTCCTTCACGTGAGATTGATGGCTAAAGTCAGAGGACTAGGAATCACCGGGCTCGTTTCCAACTGGATTGAGAATTGGTTAAAAGATAAAGCGCAGAGAGTGGTAATAAATGGAGTGGCTTCGGAGTGGGCGCCCGCACCAGTGGTGTTCCACAGGGTTCCGTTCTGGGTCCTTTACTTTTTATCATCTATATCAGAGGTTCTGAAACTGGGGGTAATTTGGGTATTTCCGGGGGTAATGGAGCAATTCTTAATATGGTAAAAATACAACTTGTAGCTAAAAAACAGTTGCACCCATCACATTAAAGGTAATTTCAGTTATTTTCAGTAATTAATTTTTCCACTTTCTTTACAACTTCGGCATTGCAAGTTTGTGTGGGGTAATGAGATTAGTTGAGATCAGGAAAAGGGGTAACGGGGTCAAAAAGTTTAAGAACCACTGATCTATATTAACGATATAGATGTCAGACTTCTAAGTACAATCTCAAAATTTGCAGACGATACGAAATTAGGAAGTAGTGTAGGTACTGAGGACGGCGTAAGAGTGCTTTAAGATGATCTTGACAGGTTGGGCGAGTGGTCTGCTACTTGACACATAGGTTATAAAAACCCGAAGACCGATTACTCTCTCTTTGGAAGGAACTTGACTGACACCAGTCTAGAGAAAGACTTAGGAGTCTATATCAGCAATGATCTGAAACAGTCGAAGCACTGTGCAGAAGTCGAAAAGAGGGCCTTAAAAATATTAAGCTATATTAAAAGACAGTCCCAGTTTCGGAACAAGGAGACTGTATTGTCTCTTTTTAATTCACTAGTCAGACCTCAACTGGAATACTGTGCGCAGTTTTGGTCTCCGTCTCTGAGGAAGGATATAGAAAGGTTAGAAAGGGTACAAGCAAGGGCTACAAAATTGATCCCTTCAATGAGAATGCAAAACTACCAACGGAGATTGGAGCGCCTAAATCTGTTTACCTTACAGACGAGGAGGTTGCGCGGTCAGCTTATTCAAGTCTTCAAGATGCTCAATGAAATAGACACGGTAGATTACAGAAACTTGTTCTCACTTAATGCCAATTCGACAAGAAATAATAGGTTTAAACTGGAATTAAATACATTTAGGACCTCTGTCTGCGGGAATTTCTTTTCCTATAAAATAGTTAATATCTGGAACCAACTTCCCTCAGAGGTTGTTTCAAGCCAATTCGACAAGAAATAATAGGTTTAAACTGGAATTAAATACATTTAGGACCTCTGTCTGCGGGAATTTCTTTTCCTATAAAATAGTTAATATCTGAACCAACTTCCCTCAGAGGTTGTTTCAAGCCAAAGTGTAAAGGTGTTTAAAAATAGGCTAGATATAGTATTGAATACTCTCATGGTTTAAGACTAAAACAAATCTAACTCTGCAGGAGTTCGCTTGCAAGGTGTCTCTGTGGGCATGCTAATTATAGAGCTTTTTTATATGTTTCCACTTTCCTGGAAAATTTCCTGTAAAATTTCCTGTATTTTCCTCAACCTTTTTCCGTACCTGCCTCTGGCAGGGAGGGAGCAAAGGGTGGGGAGAAAAAAGCCTTATACTATTCTATCCTGTTGTTTACTACTGCAAAAATAGTTGAAAGAAAAATAAATTTGTTTCATAACAGGAACCTTTCAGAGTGGATCGGAAGGTCTTTGAGGCTTCCTCTTGTCCTTGTAACTCCTTGTAACTCTCTCTCTCTCTCTCTCTGATATTCAACATAGATTCAGGCGACATAGATCTTGTCTAACAAACTCTTTAGAATTTTTTCATATATATACAGTATATATATATATATATATATATATATATATATATATGCATATTATGTCGTTTCTATTCATATATATATATATATATATACACAGGGTGTTTCAGGAGGAAAGGTCAATACTTCGGGAGGTGATAGTATCGGTCATTGTGAGAAAAAAAGTTCATATGAACATGTGTCTAATTCTGAATGGTTACGGAGATAGAGCTGTTTGAATCTGATGCGCGAGCAGCTCTTCCTCTCCCTCCCCTCCCCTATAACCTTGAACCATGTAAGCTGTAGTGTAAGCATGTAACATAAGCCAATCGACAGCTGACTGTTGTGAGTGACATTGTTTGGTGTTTGAAGCAGTGTTAAGAATGCCACACACCTTCACACACGCCGAATATGCAGATATGGTGTATGTCTACGGTTTTTGCGATGGAAGTGCAACAGCTGCTGTTGCAGAATACCGTCGACGGTTTCCGAACCGCAGAATTCCGGATCGAAGAGTGTTTACCAGGGTTTTCAACACATTGCGTGAGATTGGTACACTTCCCAGCGCTCATGTTTCATCTGAACGTGAAGGTCAACAAGATGTGGATGAAGTGGAAAACATTCTTCAATTGGTAGAGCGTAGTCCTACTACTAGCTGACGAAGATTTTCTACACGTCTCGGTGTACCACACACAAGAGTATGGCGAACATTACGTGAGGAAGGCTTGCATCCATATCATGTACAGCGTGTACAACACCTTCAACCAGGAGACGCTGCCATGCGACTGGAATTTTGTCATTGGGTAAATGCTAATCGCCGATTGCTTCGATTAATACTGTTCACCGATGAAGCTACTTTCACCCGTGACGGTATCAACAACACTCGTAACTTTCATCGGTGGTCAGACGAAAATCCAAATGCCACTGTGGAAACAAATTTTCAACATCGCTTCTCTGCCAATGTGTGGTGCGGTATCATCGGTGATCAGCTGATTGGCCCTGTTACTTTAGAGAATCGTCTTACAGGACAAAGTTACCTAGAATTTCTGCAAAATGAATTGCCAGGAGTATTGGATGATGTTCCTTTGGCTACACGCGCTGGTATGTACTTTCAGCATGACGGAGCTCCTCCACATTCTACCCGTCTGGTGATGCAATACCTAAATCAAACTTTCCCTGGTCGATGGATCGGCCGCGGTGGTCCCATTCAATGGCCACCAAGGTCTCCAGACCTCTCTCCGTTAGATTATTGTTTGTGGGGGTGGATGAAAAGTCAAGTTTACAAAAGAAAGGTGGATACATGAGGCGAATTGCTCGCGCGCATTTTGGATGCTGCTGCCCGCATAAAGGAACGTCAAGATCAACTCAGACGAACAACACGCGATCTTCGCACACGAGTTGCAAAGTGCATTGAGGATGACGGTGGGATTTTCGAAAACGTATTGTAAACTGTAACAAATTTGTCATTTCTGTATCTGATACCATTCAAAATGCCAATGTTTAAACATTAAATGTTAGAAACAGTAATTGGTTTCTCTTTCTTGATTACCATTAATAATGCTTTTGTATTTGTAGATTCAAACAGCTCTATCTCTGTAACCATTCAGAATTAGACACATGTTCATATGAACTTTTTCTCACAATGACCGATATTATCACCTCCCGAAGTATTGACCTTTCCTCCTGAAACACCCTGTGTGTATATATATATATATATATATATAATATATATATATATATATAGTTTATACGACACAACTAGAATAATAGATATACTGTAGTTTATCTCGACTTTCGAAAGAGCTTTGACCAAGTCCATCAAGCGAGACTGATGGCAAAAGTTGGAGGACTAGAAATTACCGGATTCGTTTCCAAATGGATTAAAGACTGATTAGGAGATAGAAAGCAGAATAGTAAAATGCATGGCTTCGGAGTGGGCCCCAGTGAGGTTGCACAGGGTTCCGTTCTGGTCCATTTACGTTTTATCATCTATATTAACTCGTAACTACAATTTCTAAATTTGCAGACGATACCAAGTTGGAAAAAAATGTAGGTTATGAGAAGGGCCTAAGAACGGTTCAAAATAATCTTGATAGGTTGGATGAATGGTTTGCTTCTTGGCAGATGCCATTCAGTTTGCACAAATGTAAGGTAATGTACATAGGTTACAAGAATCAGAAGGCCGATTACTCTCTCTTGGGGAGGAACTTAACTGAGACTGATCTAGAGAAAGACTTAGGCGTTTATATTAGTAATGATTTCAAACCGTCAAAGCACTGTGGAGAAGTTCCAATTAAGAAACAAGGCGATTGTAATGTCTCTTTACAATACACTTGACCTCAACTCGAGTATTGTGTGCAGCTTTGGTCTCCTTCCTTTTAGCTGAGCAGCCAACCATCAACAAATTTAGTCTTAATGCTTACTGTGGCCGGGGCCCTTCCGAGTGTGCTGAGCGCATCACGGAGGTGATTCTCTAGGGCATGGAGGCGAACATTCCATATTCTGTTCCTACTACTAATGCAAAAAACCTTGGTTTAACTTTATTTGTTCTAATGCTATCCGCAACAGAGAGGTGGCTTTCAGAAAATACCGTCGCCGTCCAACTCCTGACTCTCACTCAGCTTATATTTCTGCCCGGAATCGTACAAAATCTGTTCTTCGACTCACCAAAAATTCTTTCATCAGACAAAAATTGTGAGAACCTATCCAATTCTAATTCTTCTCGCTCTTTCTGGCATCTAGCTAAGAACCTCTTCAACAACTGTACTTCCTCTTCTGACAAAGCTGAACTCTTCGCTCAAACTTTCGCTCCCAACTTAACCCTGGAAGATTCCGGTGTTATTCCTCCATTTCCTCCTCCCTCTGACTTTATTATAGCTGAAATTAAATTAGAATCTCTTCTAAAGATGCTTTTTCTGCCCTGTCTGGGCTCAACTCTAGGAAGGCGTACGGTCCTGATGGTGTTCCTCCTGTTGTTCTTAAGAACTGTGCTTCTGTGCTGAGACCTTGCCTAGGCTTTTGCTATTGCGCTAGACATATCAAAAGCTTTCGATAGAGTCTGGCACAAAATTTAAATTTTCAAACTGTCCTCTTTCGATTTCTATCCTTCTATCTGTGCCTTCATCTCTAATTTCCTTTCTGGCCGATCTACAGCTGCGGTTGTAGATGGCCACTAGTCTTCTTCTAAAGCTATCAACAGTGGTGTTCCTCATGGTTCTGTCCTGTCACCCACCATTTTCCTTATATTTATTAATGATCTTCTAATTCGCACTTCCTGTTCTATTCATTCCTATGCCGATGATTCCACTCTTCACTTCTCCACCCACTTCCCAAAGCGTCCCTCTCAACAGTCACTCCATGATTCGCGTAGTACGGCTATGGAGCACCTGACCTCTGATCTTTCTGCTATCTCTGATTGGGACAGAGAAAACCTTGTAACTTTCAGTGCTTCAAAAACTCAGTTCCTCCATCTGTCTACTCGCCACAATCTTCCACATGACTATCCCCTTACCTTCAACAACATACAACTCAATCCTTCTTCTTCTCTTAACATTCTTGGCGTTTCCTTTTCTCGTGATCTTCCTTGGAAAGATCACATATACTCTCTTTCCAAAATAACTTCCAAGAGGTTAAGTGTTTTGTACCACCTCTGCAGTTTTTTACTCCCGCTCAGTTGCTGTCTCTGTACAGGGAACTTGTCCGCCCCTGTATGGAGTATGCTTCTCATGTATGGGGTGGGTCAACCCACACAGCCGTACTTGACCGGGTGGAATCAAAGGCTTTTCGTCTCCCTCTCTCTCTTACTCACTGTCTTCAATCCCTCTCTCTTCGCCGCACTGTTGCCTCACTCTCTCTTTACTATCGCTATTATAAGGGACACTGCTGTTCTCTGAACTCTCTAACTAACTGCATGCCTCCTCCTTTAAGGAGAGCACACAGCACCAGACTTTCTGCAGTTTCTCATTCCTTCTCTGTCCAACTCTCTAGCACAAGGGTTAATCGGTATTTCCAGTCTTTCATCTACTCAACCAGTGAACTCTACAACAATCTTCCTCATTCCATCTTTCTCCCTGTCTATGACCTCCCATCTTTCAAACACAGGGTGTCTAGGTATCTCGAAAACCCTGGACCTTGATTTTGGCTCTTCTTCGTCCATTGTGGCAGGGGGGGGGGCGCTTTTGCGGGCGTTCGCCCTTGGCCTCCTCCTTCCTACATAAAAGAAAGTACTTAAAGGTACAACCTATTTTATTTGATAGAGGGACATCTCAGGGCCATGGAATGACCGGTAGTACTCAATATTTCATGCCAAAATTAATTCTGAAAAACCTTTGCTTATATAAGGGTACCCATGGACGAACTAAATGTCAACAATAATGCATTGCTTGAAAAATTGAAGTAAAAATATGGAAAAAATTGTTGCTACAATAAAGGAATCATAATAATATCACATTTACTGCCTTTTTTTTTCATAAAAGGAAACAGCATCAATTATGTGCAATGTAAATGCGTGTATTCTAAAGGCACTGATCATATATGGGGCATACATATTGTTCTCATGAAGAGGCAGACACCTGCATGCTTTTCCATGCCTGCCAGGCTAATAGAAAGCTTTGTGAAATGGGGCCATGTAGGAAGAATTATTCACTGCACAATACAATTTCTGTCCTTTGCACAAATTCTGCTGATTTATATGTATTTTGATGCGCTGATTACGAATGTTATTATATTTTCTCTAACACCTACCATTTTTTCAGAAAACTACGTTAATGTTCCACAAAAATGATCCAAATTATATCAAACGCCTGCTAAGCAAAGGAACTTCAATAATGTTTAGAAAATGTGTAACCAGTGCCGATTTATTTTATTGTGTGTAGCGAACTAATATTGAAATCCCCAAAACAAACATTTTACCCCTCTGGTTAAAAAGGCATATGAATTATATTTTGGATGCAAAGTGGGTGATCAGGACAGAAGCTGGGCTCCCAACATACTGTATGTTGCAATTCATATGCAAGGAGCAAGGTTCACGTCCATCAATGCCGTTTGCTGTCCCTATGGTCTGGAGAGAGCCAAAAGATCATGTTAGTGACTGCTACTTTTGTTTAACAAATATACGAGGTTTCTCTTCGAAATCCAAACATGCAATACAATACCCAGACCTGCCATTAGCTCTGCGACCAGTTCCTCACGATGAAACTCTGCCAGTTCCTAAGCCACCAAAAGATTGGACTTTGGACGAGGAATATTGCCATTCCGAAATTGAAATTGAACCACAAGCAGCCAGTGAGTTTGCAGATCCAGAATTTCTACCATCCATATCATCGTCACCTCACCTTATTACACAGGCAGAACTAAATGATCTCGTGAGAGATTTGAATCTTTCGAAAAATCAGGCTGAACTTCTAGACTAGATAAGGTTAGTTTAAGTTCAGTTAGGTTAGGAAATATTAGCCAGTCTCAATTCGTGTCTTCATCGCGAATGTGAATGGTAGATGTTGCGAAAGAGATTAAACAACAAATTATCTTCATTACCAAGCATGTTGCACATTTTTACATATTCTATCGTTATTAATGGCGTTATTAAAGTATTTAATTTCAGTGATTTATTCAAATTGCTTATTTGTTGTATGAATAATAAAATAAAAGGGAATTTAGAATAAGTTAAGCTTTTTATTTTTATTTGACATTTTTTTAACCATCAAATTATTAACTGATAAACAATAAAATTGAATCTACACATTTATTTACAGTACATGTAGCGTTTGGTGGGATTGAAAATGTTGTATGTAATTGCAAGCTCATGATCATGGAGGATCTTGTGACATAGCAATATTGCAATGTTGCACTGTTTTCAACCCTCCTTCGTACACCATTTCCAATTTGTACAAGGTATTTTCAAAAGTGTTCAGTTTCATATTCAAATCTTTAGTTTATAGCACTCTCTCTAACTACCCATTTCTCTCTCTCTCTCTCTCTCTCTCTGTGAAAATGAACAATGAATAATTCTTATATTCATATATTCTTATATTCTTATATTCATTTTTGCATATGGAGTCCAAACTCGCACAACGCTGACGCAAGTTCGGATAAATTTTTTATTTTCTTTCTATTTTATTTTTGTTGAATAATTGATGAATTACAGTATTTCTTTTTAAATTACTTAATATTTTTTTTAGATTTAGCTTAATAATGTAATCTTGTTAAATTCTGCAATGTTCATTTTCTTTATACATTTTCTCTTCGTTGTAAAAGATGAAGTCATGTCTTGCTTAACACCTAATCTTAAATTTTAAGCATTTAATTTTGGCTCACATGCATGTTTAATTTTAATCCATAATAAAATGCATATTTCAGTTTTCAGTTTTAGTTAACTCGGCAGATTATGATAACATCAGATCTGTCAACATGCGGGTTAAAATAAAAATATGGCTTCATCTTCAAATATCTTGCTTATCTGTCTAGACATTGCTACAGCTAAAATATTTACCTTATCTTAAAAAATTTTGCAAAATAATTCAGTCTATTGAGAATAAAAAACAAAACAGGTCAACATTAAATAATAATAATGTCACTAAAAATTCAGTATATAAAGTCAAACAGTTTCAAATTATCATTCTGTTTATCTGATCTGACTTATGTAGAGGCTGAGCATTACCTGTAACATTTTAGCAGTAAACTAAAGTAACAGAATATCTCTGTCTTCTCATTCGAGCCTTGTTTTCTTCAAAGAACTTCGTTTTAAAATAGAGAAAAATAATTTCCCGATACGCTACAAGAAGAATCGGGGAACCCTTAGAGAATTTAATAAGCTTCATAGAATCCTCAGATCCCCACAAGAAGAAGTCGGAGAGTAGTATAAGAGAAACTACTGCGATTTCCTACACGGCACCAGCTACTCCAAGGTAACAATCCGGTGCTGCCACCTAACCAGAAGCCCCGTCAACCTCGAACCGTCCAAGGCCATGGACAGAGGGGTTAACATATACGAGGGTAATTCAATAAGTATCCGCACTTTTCATTTTCACAATTATATTTTCACATCTGATAGATTATAAACGCATCACTTCTCAATATAGTCTCCATGTTTCTCAATACACTTAGTCCAGCGATCTACAAGCTTCGTAATGCCATCACAAAAGAATGTTTTTGGCTGTGTGCTAGCCGGTCATGCACCGCCTCCTTCAGGTCATCATCGCCTTGGAATCACTGACCTCGCAAAGCGTCTTTTAGTGGTCCAAACACGTAAAAATCCGAAGGTGCCAGGTCTGGACTGTAGGTTGGATGGTCGAGAACTTCAAATTTAAGTTCTTGAAGGCATTTTCTAGTCTGTGCAGCGGTATGAGGGCGCGCATTGTCGTGTGACAGAATAACACCTTCCAACAATCTCCCTCTCCGTTTTGTGCGAATTGCTTGCTTTAACTCATTCCGAAGCATGCCAGAATACGATGCACTTGTTACTGTAGTTCCACGATCTAGATAATGTTCAAGGATAGGGCCTCGTGTACCCCAAAACAGTGTTAGCATAACTTTACCTGCTGACGGCTGCGCTTTGAACTTCCTTACAACGGGAGATGTTGGATGCTTCCATTGCATGCTCTGTCGTTTGCTTTCTGGTTCATAGTGATGGATCCAGGTTTCATCTCCAGTGATAATGCGCTCCAAAAAGTTTTCACCTTCATTATGATACAGCGCCAAAAGACGAGAGCGGACGTTCATACGATTACGCTTGTGCTCTTCTCTCAACTGTTTGGGCACCTATCTTGCAAAAACCTTGTGAAAGCCAAGAATGTCATGAACTATCGAATAGGCTGACCCTTCACTGATGTCTAATGAAGATGCAATTTCTTTTATTGTTAATCTTCTGTCATCGAAAATCATGGCTCTGGCTTCTTCCTTCTTGTTACTACTGGTTGATGTTGACGGTCGTCCTGAGCGCTCAGCATCTGTCACACATGTCCGACCTTTCTTGAATATTTGAATCCACTCGTACACACTTCGTTGTGGTAACGCATTATTCCCATACTGAGCACATAAACGCGTGTGAATTTCAGCTCCTTTACCTTCTGCCCACAAAAAAGGAACCACAGATCTCTGTTCTTCCTGAATACAAATTGAAAGTGGAGCAACCATGCTCAGTACTCGTACGATATGTGACAGCTACGAGTAGCCTAAATAAGCCTATGCTGTTGCTAACCTAAATAAGCCTATAGATCTGAATTTGGCTCGTTATTACGAGTATATATTATATATACTATATTATCACTAAAAATTAAAAGTGCGGATACTTATTGAAGTATCGTCGTATATATATATATATATATATATATATATATATATATATATATATATATATATATATATTATATATATAATATATATATATATATATATATATTAGGACCCTGCGAAGCTTCGAGATTCGATTTGACTCTTGCAAGAAGCCAGAGCAGACTTTGCATGAATCACGGAAATCCATCTAAAGGACTGCCAGCGAAATGTGTAAACTGTGAGTTTTGTGTTAGCAAAAAAAGAAATACATACTGACAACTATAACATACTCCGAGCCGACAGAACAGGAAGGCGTGAAGGAGGATGTGCTATTTATACACGCGAGAAACATATAGCAGAAATAACTATGAGTACTTCAAACAACTACGTAGAAGTTGTAATAATTGTAATATATACTGTAGATCCCTGAACACACCACCTTCAAAATTCTCAGATTCCATTACAGAGATCAGAAACTGGGTACAGGATCTATACTCTCCAACCCCAAATATCTTTCTCTGTGGTGATTTTAATTTTCCATTTATTAAATATAAAAGGATTGGAAAAAATATACGTATACACCAAGACAAAGGGTACACACGGGAAGACCAAAAGCAGGTAAAAATGCCACTAGCTCTATCCAATGAATTTATGTTGACACAAGGATAACAGAAAATATGAGAAAAAACAACTGCCTAGATTCGAAATTTGATCGCAACATTACTGAAATAACAACCAATATAAAAGCAACAGGAAAGGAAAGAACACACACTATAGAAAGAAGCAAATTCGAAATTTTTAATTTTTACTCCAAAGCTATAAACTGGGAAGGTGTTGCATCCAGCATGGAAGCAATAGACTGGAAAATCATTTTTAATGCCAAGACAACGGAAGAGATACTAATTACCTTAGAGCAGAAGACAGGAAATTGTGGAAAAACATGTCCCAAAGATGCAACAAAGAGGAAAGAGAAGCAGGTTCGAGAGAGAAAAGAGATCAATGTTCTGCAAGACAAAAAGAGTGACTGTAAAATTAAGAAACTGTAAAGACAACAACATCAGAAAAATATTAAACGATAAACTGCATGGTATAGATTGCGTCATACAAAACCTAACTGAAAAGCATACAGAGAAAGAAGAAGAAGACGCTATAGAAGCGATAAAGGTTAACTCAAAGTACTTCAATAATTTTTCAAAAAGGAAGTCGAAAACTCATGCGACTATCGAACCTTTGAAAAATTAAAACACTGCTTTATCCGATGATCTAACAGAGATTTCTGTAATATAAAGAGCTCAGTCTGAATCATCTTTCAGTATCGCCAAAACTGATAAACTAATATGCGATAGAAACGCGTTCTTTGAAGAAAAACTACAAGGGGAAAGTACAGTGCAACGGACTTCGACTTTACAACAGATGATATTACACAAGCTATAGGGAAACTAAAAGCATACTCGGCGGCAGGACCGGAGAAATGGAATGCCACACTGATCAAAAACTGGAAGAATGCAATCGCTAAGCCCCTTTATTGGATATGGAGACGATCACTCGACGCGGGAGAAATACCTAGTATCCTGAAGAGAGCGAACATAGCTCCAATATATAAAGGAGGAGATCGATCCGAGGCCAATAATTAATTATCGGCCAGTGTCGCCTACATTTCACCTCACTAAAATATTTCAAAGATTTAGGTGTTGTAATGACTGATGACGCGAAATTTGAAACGCAAAATAAGATAGCAGTAAACAGAGCAAAGAGAATAACTGGGCAGATACTGAGAACCTTCAAATGAAGGGATAGGAATATAATGATTCCTCTATTGAAAACACTGATCATACCCACATTGGAATACTGTTCGGTCCTAACATCCCCATATAAAAAAAAAGACTACTCAGCTAGAAGGGATTCAGAGAAGCTTCACAGCCAAGATCAATGGATGCAAAGAACTAAATTACTGGGAAAGATTAGGTGAATTAAACTTACAGTATATTCACTGGAGAGAAGAAGAAGAGAGAGGTACACCATTATTTACACTTGGAAAATAATGGGGAAACTAGCCCCTAATCTTACTATGAAACCTATAACCTCCCAAACAATAGTAGAAAGTAGAAAAGGAAGAATATGTCATGTTCCCAAATTAAAGGCTAGACAGGAAAAATCCTCAATCCTGAATAAAATAGTTTTGTTGTGAGAGGACCAAGACTGTTTAACCAGCTGCACAAGGAACTAAGGAACACGAGTGGTGTTGGTGTCATGTTCCCAAATTAAAGGCTAGACAGGAAAAATCCTCAATCCTGAATAAAATAGTTTTGTTGTGAGAGGACCAAGACTGTTTAACGAGCTACACAAGGAACTAAAGAACACGAGTGGTGTTGCGGTGGATATCTTCAAAAGAAGTTTGGAAGCCTGGCTCAGAATAATCCCAGATGAGCCAGGGCGTACCTGGCTATGTGAGGTGGAGAGCAAAAGAAACCAACTCTCTCCTTCACCAGGCCAACTGGAGAGGAGGGGCGACAAGCTTGACCTTCGTGAAATAAGGGATCATCTCGCGGAACATTTAAAAGGTTGAAAGGTATATATAAAGACTTACTGGAGGGACAAAAGAAAAAAATAAATTTTTCACAGAGGTGATTAAAACTAGAATATGTAAGTCTTATTGTTCAATATTAATGTTGAAGTACAATAGGTCTGCGCGGTGTCACCGTGGCTGCTTAATATTGATATGGATGAAGTAATGCGTGAGATGAAAGGAATTTAAGTTTAGAAACGGAGGAATGGCGGTTGTCATCAACATACATCTGATGTATGTTGATGGTATGGTGCTTGTGGATGAATCAGAGAATGAATTAGGGAGAGAAATGACAAGTTTTGTTGACGTATGTGAAAGAAGATTATTAAAAGTGAATTTAAATAAAAGTAATGTTCTTGTCATTGAAGGAGGAAATCCAGGATGTAATGCTGTGATGAATGGAGGTCAGTTTAGAAGGTGTGAAATAATGTTAATATTTGCTGTATTTGATTGACAGATAGGGTACAAATATAATCATACCTGCCAACCTCTTGTTGAATATGCCAGTGAGATTACGCCAATATTTCAGTAAGAGTAATTAATACATATTTACAGCAACTCTTTTTATTTATCTCATTACACGGCCATATAAATGATTTTCCTCAAAACCCTTAAGCTTCACGGGCATTCCCTTAAACTTGAAAGCATATGTAGCAATGGAAGATGAATGTGGAGTGAAGTAGACAAGCAAGCCATGGACGCGATAAAAGTCCTGGTAGGAAGGGAGGACTTGAGTGTAGATTAGATGCAGCAAGATTTTTATATAAAGGTTTATTGGTCCCAGCACTGATGTACAGATGTAAGACGCTTGTTTGGCACGATAATTCACTCTCAGAAGTGAAAGTGACTGAGAGAGGGCTACTTCTAAGACAATTTTAGTAGGTGAGTTGAAATAGTTAATTTTGTATTTGTATTTGATCACAAATATCACAAATCAAATCAAATGTATATGTTTAAGCATATATACTCATATGCTCATATATACTCATATATATATATATATATATATTATATATATATATGTTAACCCCTCCGTCTATGGCCCTGAGTCGGTTCGGATCGACGGGGGTTCTAGTTAGGTGGCAGCAACGGATGTGTGACTTGCAGTAGTTTTCTTCTATATTACTCTCCGAGTTCTTCTATAGTGGCTCGGAGGACTCTGATAGACTTACTAAAAATGCTGGAGGTTCCGGACTCTTCTTGTAGCGTATCCGGAAAGTTTAATGACTAAGTTCTTCTGAAGAGAGCAAGGCTCGAAGGATAAGATAAAAACTATCTTTTACTGTAATTTACTGCTAAAATGTACAGGTAGTGCTCAGCCTCTGAATTAGCTTCTGAATGACAATGGAAGATTTTTACTGGGGTTATATACCCAAAAACTGCTAACATCTTTATTATTAAATGCTAAAAAGGCTATCTTATTTTTGCACAATAAAGTAAATTTTCAGCTGTGGTAAGGCTTGAACGAGTAAACAAAATATTTGAAGACGAAACCATATTTTTATCTTAAACCGCGACTTTTCAGATCTGATGTTATCATGATCTGCCAAGTTAACTAAAAGTGGAAATCGGACTATGCATTAGGGTGGAGCGAAAAATACCTTTTTTCTAGTATGAAGTTCTAATAGTGATTAAAAGTTGCATTTAGTGGACTATATATACCTGCCAAAATATGAGTTCATTTGTTTAATATTTTCAGCTGCCACCAGGGGGCTAAAGTTAACACAATTTTGGGTAAAAAGGAAAAAAATGCTTCTATTTCAGGTTTATCAAACTATTATAAAATTTTATCTTAGAATTATCTAATAGTTTGATTAAGATTCTTAAATGATAAGAATTCGTTTTGTAAAAATGCCTTTTCATATGCTTAATATCTTCAGCTGCCACAAGAGGGCTGAAGTTAACTTAAAAATGACAATTAAGTATGATTCTGTATTTACTTGAAAAAGGGAACAGTAATAAATTAGGATGTCTCTCCTCCTTTATACTGGCTTGAGAGAGTTAAGAAACGTTATTTCGTGCCTTAGCGGAGTTACCACCCTTTCCCCAACCAACCTCCCTCTAGAAAGGGTTCTTGCTGAAGACTATTTAGTAATTTGCTCTTGTGTCAAATTTTGGCTGTTTTTTCCTTGATTCTAATGTAGCACGAATCCAACCGTCTCTGTTTGTAGGTCCGCAGACTGATCCAGCAGCGTCTGTAACGAGCTTCACGCATCTCTCTACGGCTTGTGTATGACATGGAAACTGAAATAATTCTGAATGAAGAGTAGTACCATGTTTAATGCATGATTCAATATCATCAAGAGAAACTCCTTTGGTTATCGGTGGTTCTGCTATCTGAAAATCTTGCCACATAATGAGATCTGTATAGTCTTTGGCATAAAAATTTATTTCTGGCACCTTAAAATACCTGATAACATCTGTTTCTTGAATGCATGCCCTTGCTTTTATGATACGCCTAAATCCCAACTGACGCACATGCTCCCTTTCATCAGCTATCATTGCAATGAGAATGTTTTCTTGATTTGCGTAATATGCATTTCGCTGAATGACTGAGTCATGTACTCTCCTAAGCTCTTTACGGAGATACCGGCTTCTTGCAATCATATGCCACATATGTTTAGCACCATATTGGCATAATGGTTTACGCTTTATCTGAAACCACATTGGTGCGTATACCCTAACAATGAAAGTAGCTAATTCTTGTAAATTGCCTGAAGGATTCTCTGTGCTTGCATATAACCGCAGAGTCCTGTTTGCTGTGGTGAGCCACCTTGAATGTGATATATTGCCTGGACTCTTATGACTAAGACTCTTTGAGAATGTTCCATTGATATAGCCTTGTGAATTTCAAGAAGGTATTTCTGGTCAGTACTTATGTCATCTACATCAACTTCACACATGTCCTCTTGAATTTCAATGGGTTTGAAGTTAACTATGGAAGCTTTTCACAGTCTGAAAGTGCTCGGTCCAATTTCTCCTGAAAATGCTCTTGGTCCAGTAGTGGTACCATCCAAGTGATGAAACAGATGGCGTAATGGAAGTTCATTAAGTGGGTCAAGGCATATCAGCCACTGCAATGGCTTATTAAAGGCTTCTTCCAGTAATATTATTGTGCCTCCAATCTACCAGTGTTAACCACTGTCGAATCACAGCCAACTGCAACGATGTTCCCTATATCAACATTCCTTTCTTTCAAGCAATTCACTAGCGCTGTGCAAATGTATTTAGCTTTGCCACTGGAAGGTGTCACATGGCAAAGTACAGAGAGTGTGGTTCAGATATTATGCTGATATGCTCTTCGCGTTGGTTCTTTGGTGGTTAGAGCCATCACTCTCTGGACTTGAATCATTGTTTTATCCTTTCTGCCATCAAAGTATAATCCCCGCATGGTTTTTGGCTCTCCTATCTGTGTAGTTCCTTTCTCTGTTTTTGTCTTTCAACGTCTTAGCTTACTTCTGTCTATAATATTCCCTTTGTCTTCGGGAGTAACAATTTTAAGATCTGCCAATACTGCAGAAGCAATAGCAGCCCCAGCTCTGTCCGACATTTTAAATCTATCACAAGTAATTGCTAATGAAGGCAGTGGCTCACGCATCTGTTTGTTCTGATACATATGGTCGAGGTTGTATCTTCCTCATTATCTTCAGATATCTCTTCTAGTTGTTGAAGTTCACTTGTCTCTGTTTCGATTTGTAAGTTGGACGTATTGGTTATAGCAAACTAGTTGTTTGTGAGGATTCAGACGTGCTTTTTCCATTTCCTTTCGATGTTCTCTTGCGTTGTAATCGTCTTGTGTGTGCTATGTCAATGCTTCCTATCACCATTATTCTGCGTGTTCGTTGGTCATTTAAAAAATCCTGCTCTTTTGGAGGACTTTCTTACTCTTTTCACATGAGCATCTCCTAAACTCCTTACATTTGCAGGTGCAGATGTCAAAACGAAGTGCCATTTTGAAGAGTTTTCAAATTCTTCAAGCTGATTTTTGTACTTAGGCTGATCCTTGCGTGACTTGTATGGCTTTAATAAGGACCTGTATTTATCATGGTACACTCGCATCTCTGTAAAACGCGTGTATGTGAAACTATTGGCAAAGAGCCTTCTTCCAAATATTTTCTACCTTTTTGGAAACTGCCTCTGCTATTTCAGAAATGAAGGCTCCTTGTTATTCATCTGCTCCTTCACTAAATATTTTGTGAACAGTAATCTTTCATAATGCAGTTATAAGTTGGTAGTTGCATATCACTCATCTCACAAGGTACTTCAAAATGGCACACTTCATATGTTTCTCTAGTGAAATGTTTTATATTGTAGTATTTGATGCCATAATATTTTAAAGAAAAATTCACAATCACAAAATATCCTGTAACATCAAAACATTATATATTAATATATAATATATTTTATAAGTATATATAATATATTATATAAATATATAATATATTATATAAAATAAACTAAAATTATATAATACATTATAACAAGCATTTATAATAAAATCAATATATCTCTATATAAATCACTTTAAAATAAAGTTTTATAATATCCGATCATATTCAAAAACTCTCCGATCAACTGACGACTAGCCTACTACCTAAGAAGACAAGTGTTAACACATTTCTAATGACTCACAGAAAGAAATTCCTTCACACAAAACCCTCCCCCATAACCCTCCCCCACAACCTCCCCCACAACCCTCCCCCACAACCCTCCCCCAACATTCAGTGTAGTCTCAACATGATCAGTTACTCTAATTTGTGTTAACGTCAGCTTCTTGTGCAGCTGAAGATATTAAGCATATGAAAAAGGCATTTTTACAAACGAATTCCTATCATTTAAGAATCTTAATCAATCTATAGATAATTCTAGATAAAATTTTATAATAGTTTGACAAACCTAAAATAGAAGCATTTTTTCCCTTTTTACACAAATTGTGTAACTTTAGCCCCCTGGTGGCAGCTGAAAATTTTAAACAAATGAACTCATATTTTGGCAGGCATATTTCGTCCACTAAGTGCAACTTCTAATCACTATTAGAACTTCATACTAGAAAAAAAGTATTTTTCGCTCCACCCTACTATGCATATTTACACTAAAATATGCATATGAGTAAAATTTTAAGGTTTAACATGTACAATTTTAATGCTTAGGCAAGACATGATCTCATCTTTTATAACGAAAGAGAATGTATACAAAATATGAACAGTGCAAAGCTTAAGCAGGATTCCTTATTAAGCGAAATCTAAAAAAATGATTATGAGATTTTAAAAAAACAACAGGTCACCAATTATTTAACAAAGTAGAAAGCAAATCAAAAATTTTATCCAAACTCGCGTTGGGCGATTTTGGTCCTTATGTAAAAATGAATCACACGTACATACATATGAGTAGAGGCATTATATAAAGTTAAATATATAAGAATATACAGGATTATATAAATACATGAACCATATAACTCATGAATTTTTAAAATGGATATAAGAACTATATAATTGAATACAAGAATTACATGAAGAATAAGATAATATAGGAATATGGGAATTATTTATGGTTCATTTTTACAGGGCTCTTCTCTCTAGAATGATATTAATATAATAATGTAACATCCTAACTAATGCTAAGTAGATGATAACTATGGGTTTTATAATACAGATTTATATATACAACATAAGTCGGGTGGTTAAGTCTAGTTCACGTGGTCTGGGTACGTACTCTTGGTCGTGCATAAATAGTTTCATGTTCCGTGTCTCTTGGTTTTCTTTGTTCCCAGAATGATCTTTTCACCACAAATATACCGAGGATAATAGCACATACAATAATGATACTAACGGCAGATGTTGAGAAAATGGTTACCGGTTGTAGTATTTGTAAGAGGTTATTTTGGTTATCATCCGAAATTTTAAACCGGCTCAATTGATCATTCCATTCAGGGGCATGTAGTTCGGGTAGGATGGTTACAGGTTTTATGGAGAGATTTAAGATCTCTATGACGGGTTTAAATTTAATTTGCGACGGGAATGGGTATGAGTTATTAAGGGTAACCTTGTACGGGTTGTATATTTGGAGGGCTTTTGAACGCAAGGAGCAACCAATTGGTAGCCGAATAACCATAGGGATTGTGATGAGGGAATAATTCGATGGACACTCGAGAGTAGCGGCAGTCCTGTTCGCGAAAGAAACCCAGATGTCTGGTCCAATTCGTAGTTGGATGGTTTTAGGGGAATGAAATTTTTTAAATGAACATACGGGGCATGCCGGTCACGAATTAAGTCGATAAAGCAAGACCTAGTAGTTGGAAGAATAACTGGTTTGAGTGGAGGGCAGACGAGTTGTTTATTTGGTTGCGGGAATCGGCAATGCCGGACGTCGCTATCTGACATCATAGAATAAGCTGATAGATCTTTGGTGAGGAAAAGGTAAGGTGGTACGGTGGGTAAATACAATCGATAGACATTAGAGTTGTTTTGGTAGGGTGTTGGGAAAGGGTGAAATTTATATACGTCATAAGTGAGGACATCGAAAAATGGTATAATTATGGTATGTGTAGGGGCGTGGTCCATGTACAGTCCAGGTGTATTCTAGAAATTGAGGGTAATTAGTGTGGTTGAGTGGGAATATGGGTGATAATTTTAATTGTGACTGGGCGGTGTGAATCAAGGACTGAAGTATTTCCCATGGTATTAGGGTGGAAAGAGTGATTTTTCCATGGGCTAGCTGGGTTGCACGCAAAACCTTGGAATGAATCGTAGTTATTCGTTGTAAGTATTTATCGATTAGGGTTACTTGTAGGTTCATTATCTCTATTAATTCTAGATATCTTTTGTGTTCTTTGTATTGAGCTAACATGGATTCAAGGTATGTGAATCTGTCCGAAAGGGAGTGGAGGAAGCGATTGTTTTCGTGTAATGACCTAATAGTTTGTTCTAACATGTGTCCATTATATTGTCGATTTCGCGCGAAGAGATTCAATTTAAGTTCAATTCTTTTAATATCTTCTTCGGTTGCTAATCCGAATAAACCTTTGAACAGTTTCCCTCCTATATCTATCAGTCCCCTTTTACTTCTTTGGTTAAAGTTTTCTGAATTTTTAGTTTCAGTTTGTATCCATGGTAAGGCTAATATTTCTGATAGGGCGCGTGCTGTAGTTTGAATATTTTCGAGGGTATTTTCTAACAGAACGCGACTAATCTGATCTTTTCCTTGGAAAGAATTCTGGACTTTACTTTCAAACGTTTTTAATTGGGTTTGTATCTGAAGGAGATTGATTTTAATTCTAGCAGGGGGTTGCAAATTTATATAAAGGTCTGCGTGCCCTTTCAAAAATTTACCTTCTGCAAGTTTTTCTATAACAACTCCGGTAGAAATTTTAATGCTAGGCTACAAGAGTAAATAATTTGGAAAATTATAAGGGGGACAATTTTATTCATTTCTACGCCTTAGGTTATACGGAGCTGGGGGTTTGTGTGGATACTTGTGTTTGTGGGCGAAGGGGTCGGCCTCGTTTTGGTGGCAATGGGGGTCGACCGTTGAGCTCGGATTCTGAGCGGGTTCGTTTCTTATGTGAAGGTTCTAGTTCACGTGGGTGATGCATTTGCGGGCGGTATGTAGGGTCCGTGCGTCGATCATCAATCGGTGAGGGTGGTGACAGAGGAGATGGTGGAGTTGGAGGAGATGGTGGAGTTCCACTGAGTGATCCTCTCGAAGGGGTTTCTCCAGGGTCTGGGTCCGATGGGACGCTTGGCTCTGGGGCCTCCTCTTGTTCAGAGATTGCCTCGAGTACTGGTGGTATTACGAGGTACCAATCTTCGTCATGGGTAGCGGTTCCCGCGGTGACCACTTCAGTTTTTTGATCCCTGCCCGATTTGTTAATATCTTGACCTTTTGAAGGATAGGCGGCTCGAACGCCTGGCAGCTGTTTTTTGGGAAGGTGTTGTTCGGAAGCTATCTTCAAATTGTCAGCGTGAATGATCTTTAGTTTGGAATGATCCCGGAGGTCGAGGATTTCATAACGATTTTTTCCGAGGTTTTTCATAATCCTATATGGGCCATCCCATTTTGGGTATAATTTGCGATGAGCACCTGGCGGTTTCACGCTCTTCAGATAACATCGCATACCGACGATTATAGTCCGTTGACGGGGATGACGCCTATGTTGCTCTTGCTCCATCTGTTGGTTTCGTTGGTCGAGGGCATAGCGGATTATGTCAAAAATCTTGAAAGATCGTTCAGCTAGTTGCTGATTTGCTTCTGCCATTTCGGAAGATGTTAGAACTGCCGGGTCGGTTTGGTCGGGCAAATCAAAAGGTAGACGCTTGTCGTAGTGATAGAGGACGAAATGAGGGGTGTCCCCGATGGACACATTATAGCCATTGTTGATGGCTGTTTGTACCATGGGAAGGGAATCATCCCATGTACGGGAGGATGCATCGACAACGTGGCGCAGGGCTTCCAAGATCTTTCGATTGTGCCTTTCCACTAAGCCGTTTGCCTGCGGATGGTATGCCACAATGTGTGTATTTTTAATTTTACACATGTTACAGAGTGACTCGAACAGTTTGGAAGTGAAACTAAGGGCGTTATCCGAGATTAGGATGGAAGGAGTGGTATGATTTTGGATGACGCGTTCCACTAGGGCTCTTGCCACAGTTTCCGAGGTCTGGTCTGGAATGGCGGCTACTTCGCTGTAACGCGAGAAGTGGTCCGTAAACACAATGATGTACTGATTTCCCTTTGACGTTTTGGGAAATGGTCCCAGTATATCCATTCCAGTTCTTTGCCAGGGCCTTTGGCATACTGGATATTTATGCATCGGAGCTGTGGATGGTACGTTGCCCTTATGCTTTAAACACGACGGACATTCGGCGATGTATTCTTGTACCTTTCTGTTCATCTCGGGAAAGTGGTATCGCTCCAAAAGACTCTTGATGGTGCGATCCGGCCCCATGTGTCCATACAAAGGTGAGTCGTGACAAAGTCCAATGGCTATATCGACGAGATCCTTTGGTATCTCCACGAGGTCGTTTCCATCTTCGTTCCTGAAATGTACGAGCCCATCTTTGAGGTTGTACTGTTCTTTTACCTTCGATGGTTCCTTTTGTTCCAGGCGCGCCCGAAGGTTTTGGGTGTGTTGGTCCTGTTGTTGGGAGTATTGCAGACACTCGTAGTCGAACACAGGAAGAATTCCTATTTTATTCACTTGGGCGTCGGGCTTGAGTCTCGACAATCCGTCTGGAATAACTTGCAGTTTTCCCGGTTTGTATACGATTTTTGCTGCAAAGTCCTGAATCAACAGAGCCCATCTACTCAATCGTCCTTCAAGTAGCTTGTCCTTGAAGAGGTACGTGAGTGGCTTATGATCAGTCTTGATGGTTACATCGTAGCCATAGACGATATTTCGGAATTTTTTCAAAGCCCAATATACCGCTAGGGCCTCTCGGTCCGTAGTGGAATAATTCCGTTGAGGTGCAGAGAGAAGTTGACTGGCATAAGCAATGGGTAATTCCACACCGTCTACGTCCTGTAACAGGACGGCTCCTAGTCCATAGGAGGAAGCATCTGTGGCTATGATGAAGGGTCTTGTGTAATCAGGATATTGTAAAATGGGATGACAGGTTAGTTTATTAATTAAAGTTTCAAAGGCATGTTGGTGATCGGATTCCCAGTTAAATTTCGAATTTTTCTGGAACAAATTAGTAATGGGTTTAGCAATATTTGAAAATTGGGGGATAAAGTTCCGATAGAATCCGACAAAACCAATAAATGCACGGGCGTCGTCGATGGTTTTGGGTACAGGGTACCTTTCCAGGGCTTCGAGTTTGGCTGGATCAGGTTTAATTCCTGTGGACGAGAGTAGGAATCCTAGGTATACCAGGGATTCTTGTAAAAAATTGCACTTTGCAAGCTTCAGTTTAAGGTGTGCTTTTCTCAAGTGTGATAGCACATTCTGAAGGCGTTGAAAGTGTGTTTTTTGTCCGAACTGTAGACGTAATATCGTCAAGATAAACGAGAGCTTCGACACCTAATAGGTCGGAAAGGACTATATTCATCAACCTAGAGAAATTAGCAGGCCCATTTCGGACTCCGAAAGGTAAAACCTGGAATTCGTAATGGCCTCGGTTAGTGGAGAAAGCAGTCAATGCCCGAGATTCGTGACTGACCTCCATTTGCCAATAACCCGATGCTAAATCGAGGGATGAAAAAAAATTCGCTTTCCCTACGTTCAGAATTGTTTCCTGCATGTTTGGAATCGGGAAACGGTCTGGGATGATAATGTTGTTCAGGCGTCTAAAATCTATACAAGGGCGAGATGTTCCGTCCATTTTGGAGACGAGAATCATAGGAGCGGACCAGGGACTAGCTGAAGGCTGAATGACATCCTGCTCCAACATGTCCTTGATGTGTTCCTCAATAGTGACTAATTGGGAATGTGGAACCCGATAGGGAGGAATGAAAATGGGTTTGGAATTGGGTTCCAACTTGATTTCAAAAGGGACCAAATTAGTTCGGCCCAGAGGATCTCCTTTTAGGGCAATCACATCTCTATTTCTTATCAGGAAATCGAGAAGTGATTCCATTAGTTTGGGATCCTGTAAAGCTGGTGACTCCTGAAGGGAGTGCTTCAGACATTTCTTATATTCTTCTTTTAATACTGAAGGATTTAACTCTAAGGAACTGGAAACACGATTTATCCTACTGATGGGGAAATCTGAATCTACTTCTACTGTGGAGACAGTTCCTATTTTCTGATTTGAAGTTAATTCTATAGGACTTTTTCCTTTGTTTAAACAAACAACAGGGATAGCTGAATTCTGACTCTGACTAAGGACTTGGGCAATAAGAACATCTCTTTTGAAATTACTTTTCTCTGTAATCAGAGTACGCTCTGACTAATAATTTTCCTTGACTGTTAACTACTTTTGCTAGGAAACAAATCTTCTCATAAGGTGCTACTGTTACATGCTCGGTAGGGCATATGAAAAATTGTGAATCTGATTCTGGTTCGGCGACTAAAATTTGCCTTATTGACTGAACTGAAGCTGGCTGACTGGAAACTGGCTGACTGGAAACTGGCTGACTGGAAACTGTCTGTGTTGATCCACCTGGATTCAACAACTGGAACTGATTACCCTGGGGTCTGATTTCTGGAGCGGTTGTCCCTCTGGATGCAACCGGCTGACTTGATCTGCTATCAAGTAGAGGGGGTTTCCTATTTCTTTCGGAAATCTGAACTGAACTAATTCTATTAGCATTAAGCTGTCTGTCATTCTCACAGAGATGGTGTGTCCTATTTCGACACTTTACTAACTTTCAGGTTGGGTAAATCTCCCATTGATTCCGGTTAAAAAAATCCATACCTAGTAGGATGTCTGTCTGAAAGGTGGCGACTGTGTCCACTATACAACATTTCGCGGGGTATACCGCGTTTCCAACTTCTAAATATAACTCAATTTCTCCGTATGTAGGTATGGGTGTGCCCGTAACTCCTCTGAGTTGGCAGGATGGTGCTTTAAGTTCATATTTGTAATTTGTACTCTCCAGTAATTCATCTACACATTGTTTCTTAATTAACGTCGCGTGTGCTCCTGTATCTAGGAGAGCAGTTAAATCTTGGTTATCAGTGCTACAATTTATTATTAAATCTAGGAGGTCCGCACCTATTATCCTGATGGGGAGTTTGTGTGCGTATCTGGGTTCATTACTGTAATTTAGGAGGGCGGAGGTTGAACTGCTGCCTCCAATGTAGGGTCTAAAAAAGGGCTCGAATGGTCTTCTATGGGAGGACCTGGTCATTCTACGTTATTACCATACGATGGAGGGTGTTCTTCAAAACTGTACTCTGGGGAAAATGATTCCTCCACGGGTACTTCTACGTACCGAACTAGCTGACCTTGCTGGTTGTACTGAGGTTTGTACATGGGGTAAGAGTGTGGTTGACCCTGTGGTCGTAATCTATTTGGTTGGTGGTTCGACTGAGGCTGGGAATGGATTGGTTTCTGGGGATTGGATGACTTTTGGGATACGTTTTGGGAACGTGGGTGGTTTGTTTCTGAAGTGGGGTCTATACCCTGCAGGGCTTCATCAGCACACTTTGGCGATCGCCACGGCGATGACCATGTTCGTGACAGTGGGAGCAATAAGAGGGATAATTACACTGACTTATCATGTACCCAAAGCTATCGCAGTTAAAACACTGTGGAGGAGGGCGTGTATTCTGGGTTTGGGGGGCTTGTTTCTGGGGTGGTGGTCCTGCTGCATTGGCCTCGATTTATAGGTTGTTGTTGTTGTTGCTGTTGGTGTTGTGGCTGCTGCTGTTGAATGTAATGTACTGGGGGTTTCTCTATTCTTTCGGTAGTTTTGGTTTGCTAAATCGGGGTAATGTTCCCGTGTTTTGTTTATGGCTACACTTACAGGTTTGTCAACATTTAAAACCTCCTGAAACTTTTTTTTAGGTGCTCCGGGTAGGTTTTGGTAAATAGTTGTTGCTACTATTAGATTTCTTTGTTTCGAAGTGAAAGTTATGCCACATGCATTTTCTGCGGCACGGAGGGCTTCTCCTACATGTTTATGTGTTCGTGTAATAAAATTGTTTAAATCTTCGTGTTCCTCTTTCTTCCATTTAGCTTGGAAGACCGCTTCTAACGTGGCTAAGGGTTGTGCAAGTGTTATTTCTTTAAAAAATTCTAATAAGTTTTGTTTAAAATCGTCCCATGCTGTAGCTTCGCTAATTGATGGGACGTAGGTGACTGTGTCATGAGCATTTCCCTCTTTAGGGTCGATAAATCTTTGCTTCTCTAATTTTTATATCATCATCGGTGATGGTTTCCCGTAAGAAATGTTGCTCTAAAG
This sequence comes from Bathynomus jamesi, assembly GCA_023014485.1. NCBI lineage: Eukaryota > Metazoa > Arthropoda > Malacostraca > Isopoda > Cirolanidae > Bathynomus > Bathynomus jamesi. The sequence goes on along the minus strand of JAJOZX010001580.1, from coordinate 73,287 downwards.
ATTCAATCCAAGGTCTTACGCGTGGTTCAACAAAACGATTATCTATGGTCCCCTTAAAAATTAAAACAGTATGGGGAAGGTTTACTAGTCTGCCTAAGTTAATATATGCTGGGGAGGGGGTTTGAGACTGAGACATATTGGCTTGTTCTGGATCTGAAGTTTGTGTGTTTGGGAGCATGTTTGAAGGGCGCGGGGTAGGTGGAAAAATGGGTGTAGGTAAATTTTCGATGTCAGAAAGCGCACAGTCTGAATCGCTCATATGTGAAGGTACTTATTAATGTGTTCTAATTAGGTCTGCTCGACCGATCTTAATTTATGGAATGATCACTTAAGGGGTTTTCCTAACTACACTATCTAAAAAAAATGAATGCACAACAATTTGCCTACTAGGGAAAAATTTGAAAAGATTGCAAACAAAAATAAAAAATGTAAACAAGATTTCACTCAAATGTACGTGAAGGTATGGTAATACTATGTTTGGTACATTAAATCAAATTATACTATACTAACTAGAATAGTAAAAATAACTGTGAAAATAACTGAAAATAACTGACAATAATTCTGTGAAAATACTGTTTTCAATAAAAAGAATGTATCACTGGTGTCTGAAGTGTTCACTGTGTTTTGTGTTAATTCTGGCTCAATACTAAATATTAACTGTTAATAGTAATGACTTTTCAAATGTTTAGAAATTATTATTAAAAAGAGTTTTCTACTTAACAAGATTCCTACGGCGAAATCCTTAGAGACGTGTCCTGAAGACGTGTCTTGCTGGCAACTTGTTCTTGGATGAAAACTAGGCGTGGAGAACTTGGAGTCGTGACGCACCGGTTCAAGGGTGGATGTGACGAACTAGAAGTCGTGACACGCCGGTCAACTGGGAGTTGGTTCTGGTTCAAGGGTCTGGAAGACTGGAAGAATCCTGGATGCAGAAGTTGTCAGTTGTGAAGATCCTGGTTAAAGGGTCGCCAGTTGTTAACCCCTCCGTCTATGGCCCTGAGTCGGTTCGGATCGACGGGGGTTCTAGTTAGGTGGCAGCAACGGATGTGTGACTTGCAGTAGTTTTCTTCTATATTACTCTCCGAGTTCTTCTACAGTGGCTCGGAGGACTCTGATAGACTTACTAAAAATGCTGAAGGTTCCGGACTTTTCTTATAGCGTATCCGGAAAGTTTAATGACTAAGTTCTTCTGAAGAGAGCAAGGCTCGAAGGGTAAGATAAAAACTATCTTTTACTGTAATTTACTGCTAAAATGTACAGGTAGTGCTCAACCTCTGAATTAGCTTCTGAATGACAATGGAAGATTTTTACTGGGGTTATATACCCAAAAACTGCTAACATCTTTATTATTAAATGCTAAAAAGGCTGTCTTATTTTTGCACAATAAAGTAAATTTTCAGCTGTGGTAAGGCTTGAACGAGTAAACAAAATATTTGAAGACGAAACCATATTTTTATCTTAAACCGCGACTTTTCAGATCTGATGTTATCATGATCTGCCAAGTTAACTAAAAGTGGAAATCGGACTATGCATCTTTACACTAAAATATGCATATGAGTAAAATTTTAAGGTTTAAGATGTACAATTTTAATGCTTAGGCAAGACATGATCTCATCTTTTATAACGAAAGAGAATGTATACAAAATATGAACAGTGCAAAGCTTAAGCAGGATTCCTTATTAAACGAAATCTAAAAAAATGATTATGAGATTTTAAAAAACAACAGGTCACCAATTATTTAGCAAAGTAGAAAGCAAATCAAAAATTTTATCCAAACTCGCGTTGGGCGATTTTGGTCCTTATGTAAAAATGAATACACACACGTACATACATATGAGTAAGGCATTATATAAAGTTAAATATATAAGAATATACAGGATTATATAAATACATGAACCATATAACACATGAATTTTTAAAATGGATACTTTTTCTTAAAATGGATACAAGAACTATATAATTGAATACAAGAATTACATGAAGAATAAGATAATATTGGAATATGGGAATTATTATGGTTCATTTTACACACACACACACACAACACACACACACACACACACATATATATAATATATATATAATATATATAATATATATATATATATATATATTATATATATGAAAATTATTTCACAAAAGTAACACGTCTGAAAGGTTTGTAAATAAAGATGTTGGTCTCACCTGACGTATCACTAGAGGCAACAAGAAAGGGAACACTGGATCCCTAAGGTTGGGATGGTACCTTATTCGTGGTAGTGATTCCTCTGTATGTCCTAGTGTGCACAATTTACTTAAATGTATGCATGTATGTATGTATGTATGTACGTGTATGTATGTATGTTACAATTTCTTATTTTTTCCATTTTTATGATTTTTTGTTTTATTAAAATCATGGTGTAGGTAACAAATAAAAGTTCCGCTGAATGGCAAAAATGGGTTTCTCCCGGTTTTCACTATTGGCGGAAGAAAATCATTTGCACACCAAATATGCGCAAGAAGCTGCAGGTTTTACGGTTTGCCTGAGGTGTCCCTCTCCAGTAATCACTCGAATATGCCAAAAACAGGATGGCAGTACTACTCTCTATTATGCTGGATGTGTGCTCAGTTGGTTTAAAGTACATGAGGCTGTTGGGTATGTTTGGGCGTGTTGTGGGAAGCACAGCTCCCTACCATTAACACTAAAGGAAAGGCACCCTAAATCCTATTATATGTTCGATAATATATTTTGTTTTGCATTTTAGTGATATTTCAAATGAATAATTCAGTTCATATTCATTATGAGTTTGGTTACACATTTGAACTGGAACGTATATAACCAAACCACTAATGATGAGTGTTCACTTACTTATCTATTTGAAATATTACTAAAATTGCACACATGTAAAATGGAATGTTTAATGAGGTTTAGAGTGAGGCGGCTGCACCGCCGGAGGAATAGCATAAAACATACTATTCTGCCTTCCAACATCATGCGGAATCCGTGATCGGCGCATTCGAGCTGTCACTGAAGCATGTTGTGAACCAAAACGACATTAAGGTGAGATGTCTAAGTTTTTGGCAAGTGAGCGTACAATTTAGTTAGTTAGTTAACTTTTCTTAAGGTAAATGAGTCTTCAGTAATTAGTCTATTTACTATGCAAGTGCTGATATTTTTTATATTTATTATATTAATTATGAATTTAAGTACGAAAACCCATCATAATTGGCAGATGAATAGATTAGTCTAATGACTTAATTATCCTTTATTGTTGTATGCTTATGCATTAATACTTTAGTTATTTGGGTCGAGGTAAGTTTAGGATATATTCCAAGAGGTAGATGGCTTTAATCAGAATTTTAGGTGATTATGGTTGGACAAGCGTATTCTATGTAAAAATGGGTGCTGATTCCAAAAAAAAGCAGTCTTATTGGTCCAAGTTACGACAAAATGGCCATTTTGGACACTTTTTGGCCAATTGTGGCCAAAATCAGAGATTTTCAGAATTTTAGGTGATTATGGTTTATTAACATTTAACAAGAACATTAACAGCATTAAATTAATCATCATTCGTCAGCCAGACTCCTTACTGAGCCGACGCATTCCTTGGCTCTTTGATATTGTTTCTACTTTTTAATATTGCCGATTAATTTACTTTTGGAAAGTTTTGAATTTTATATACTTGCGTTTATATTCACATTGTTATAGTTAAGTAACTGGATATTAGTGTTTTTTTAGCGATTTAGAAGTTTTCATAACGTGCCGGCTTAATTTAAATTAAACTTGTGACGGTTATAAACGTTAACTACTTTAACTTGCGCGATGCCGTCGCAGAAAGCGTCGTGTGCTAGGTGTCTGGTTAATCGGTGGTATACGGATTTTAAGGATTATAACGGCGGTCCTATGGTGATTACCGAGAGATCGGTTTGTTTCTTTTGTGATTTAAGGGAAGAGGTAGTTGATATAAAACGTAGTGTACGCGAGGTGACGGAAAGACTTGCAACGCTTGATGAGGGCAGGGGTAGGGATACAGTTGACGAAGGCCGAACCTATACTAACGTTGAAGACGTTAGTAATTTGAAAGATGAGGTGAGGAACATAGTTTCTAGTATAGGTAGCTTATCGGGAAGGTTAGATAGAATTGAGGAAGGGGTTAAAGTTAGCCCGAGATTAGTAGACGGGGAGGTATTTAGAGAAGTTAAGGGTGGAGCTAGGCCATGTACGTTAGGTGATAGGAATCCCCCCCCTATTGAGGTTTCGAACCCTTTCGCCCAGTTGGATAGGGATGTGAACGAGGGGGAAACTATTTTAATTGGGGACTCCTTAGTGCGCCATATGGATAAAGAGTTCGTTGAACGGAATCCAACCAAGAGGAGGAGGGTCTGTCTACCCGGGTCCGGACAAAAGCCCCCTAGGACAAAAGCCCCATGGACAAATTGCTGGGCAGGGCAAGTCAGGTGTCACATCTAATCTGAAAAGATCAGAAGATATTTAGGTGAAATAACCAATATTAACCTGTTATGTTAATTGAATGCCCAGTTAGGTCAACTGAATGCCCGGTTAGGTTAACTAAATGTCCTGTTAGGTCAACTGTACGCCCTTGATGATTGGTTAGGTTAAGTTGTGATATTTTCGTTAGTTTAAACGAAAATGACGAGAGCCAAAATACATAAACATAAACTAAACTATAAACATAAACTGTAAATAATAAAGAATAAAAATAATGATTAAAAAAATTCTTATCATTATTTTTCCTAGGGGGCTTTTGTCCTACACTCCTATGTACCAGGGGCCAGGGTTGACAGAATTAGAGACGAAATAGATAGGAGTGATGTTGCCTCCCGTCACTCGATGTTGGTGACGATGGTAGGGGGCAACGATTCGTATAGGCCCGATACGAGAGTGCCTGACATTTTGGAGAGATATAGGGGGTTAATTAGGTCCATGAAGGCAATGTCAGATAGATCTTTAGTTCTACGTATTAACCCTAGGCACGGCTTGGGTCTTAGGATTACGTCAAAAACAATATTTTTGAATACTAAACTAGAAGAGATTTGTGCTGAGGAAAATGTACCTTCGTAAAGCTGTGGTCAGAATTTAGTGATCCTATCCTTTTTATAAACGATGGGGTGCATTTCAATGAAAAAGGGAAAGCTAGGCTAGGTAGGTTAATTGAGGAGAACGTTCGAAAGCTGTATAACGTTGTGAGTCCGGGAAACGCGAGCCCGACGTGAAAAATAGTTTAAAACGCCAATCCGTGGTAAAAAATAATTTAAACGTCTTTTATTGTAACGCGCGTAGTATTAGAAATAAATTGAACGAATTTAAGGCGATAATTTATTCCGGGAACTACGATATAGTTGCTATAACCGAAACGTGGTTAAATACCGTGACTCGGGACTTGTTGGGGGAACTTGATATAGCGGGTTTTAAACCTTTTACTAATGATAGGTTACGTAGGATTGGTGGCGGCGTTTTGCTGTACATTCGTAATTCCTTTAGGGCTATCGAGGTTAAGATAGATTTTCCGGCAGCAATTAACTGCATATATAAATGAGAACCAACTCTTTGTAATCATTCATTTATTTATATAAAGTCAAACAATGACAACGGTCTTCTGAAAAAGGAATAAGCATAATAAGTAATCACTTGAATAAAACATAAACATAAACATAAACATAATCATTGTCCTCTATCTCCTCCCAAGTCTTTGATACTAGATGTGATATGAGGTAATTGCAGTACAGTAGTGCGAAGACTTATATTGTTTTATAAAGTGAATACAGTATAGTACTTTAATAGGAAAACATAGATACTAGTTTTAAACCTTTTACTAATGATAGGTTACGTAGGATTGGTGGCGGCGATTTGCTGTACATTCGTAATTCCTTTAGGGCTATCGAGGTTAAGATAGATTTTCCGGCAGCAATTAACTGCATATATAAATGAGAACCAACTCTTTGTAATCATTTATTTATTTATATAAAGTCAAACAATGACAACGGTCTTCTGAAAAAGGAATAAGCATAATAAGTAATCACTTGAATAAAACATAAACATAAACATAAACATAATCATTGTCCTCTATCTCCTCCCAAGTCTTTGATACTAGATGTGATATGAGGTAATTGCAGTACAGTAGTGCGAAGACTTATATTGTTTTATAAAGTGAATACAGTATAGTACTTTAATAGGAAAACATAGATACTAGTTTATTTAAGAGTAATATGAGAACATAAGGCTTTGCTATTACATCATGATGAATACGATACTGTAGAAACTAAAATATAAATACTTATGGAATTATACAGTACATTATATCCAATCAAACATATTACAATACAATTAGAGAGTTCAGCGAGAGATTGAATCATATATTAAAATAAGGGTTGTACAACGGTATTCCTGACAAAAGTAATAGTACAGTAATGAGGTTACAGCTGTATTGGGAACACAATATAAAGTTCTTAGTAAGTAAAGTGTAAAGTGTACTGTACTCTATCTCTCCCCCAAGTCTTTGAGCCAGCAATTTTATAAAGAAGATTATTAAGGATAATATGGCAAAAAAAAAAAAAAATTTGTATGTTTACGGATAAAGACTAAACCTTATTTTGTCAGTGCCCTTAATTTAAAGCATACTTGATTGGTTACTCTTCTTGATTCATATGGTAGTCTTCATGCCAGGTAGGGGGGCGTCTGGTACGGTTCGAACGCCTTAGTGGAGTTGCAGTTTGGGGTGCCGTACCCATTGGCCTAGGGGGTGCAGGTGGTAGTATGTCGATGGGCGGCGTTGACATGTCTTCTTGGGGGGGGGTGTGGTCTCTTCAGGGGTCGGGCGCCTGCGTTCAACGTGGGCTGGACCGTGTCGGACTACGGGGTGAAGCGGGTGTCTTTGGTCCTGGTGCTGACCTGGCAGGTGTAGGTGGTGCAGCAGGTGGGCTGTTGGTGGGCACCGCTAGGAAGTTCTTCAAATGTTGGTCTATGGTCATCTTTGGAGCAGGTGTGCTGAAGGGTTCATATTTTTTAAGGAATTTCCTGTTCCTTACAGTTACCCTCCCAGATCCATCGACCCTAACCACGTACTGGTCAAACTGCCTGACTTCGATGACCACACCTGTCTTGTCCCATTTACGGGCGTGTGGACCGACCTGGTTCTGGATGCGTATAAGGTCTCCGACTGCTAGTGGTGGGAGTCTCTTGGTGTGCTCTGACCAGCGTTCCGCTCCCCTCATGTGGCGGTTCCTCAGAGCTTCTTCTCGGGTGGCCAAGTTTTCACGCCACGTGTCGTGTGGTTTATATCGGCCGGGAAGGATTGGAATGAAGTCCCGGATAGGGCGGCCGAATACACACATTGCTGGGGAGTGTTTTGTATCTCTATCCGGCGTGTTTCTGTATTGAAGCATGGCCCGTTGAAAGTTTTCGGTGTTGAGGTCGCCGTTTGGTCCAGTGTTGTCGGTTATTAGGCGTTTCGTTGTCTTGACACCAACTTCTGCCCGACAGTTGCTGTGAGGGAAAGCCACTGATGAGAGTCGGTGGTGTACGCCCCAGTTTTTGAGGAACTGCCGTGTGGCTGCTGCGGTAAATTCAGGGCCCCCATCGGAAGCCAGTTCGTCGGGGATGCCGAAGGTGACGAAGGTCCGTCGGAGGCAGGCGATGAGTCCAGCAGCACCATCTGATGACCTCTCTACTATTGGCCAGTTAGAGTATCTGTCCACCACGACCAGGTAGTTTACTCCTTTGTAGTGGAAGTAGTCCGCGCAGACGCACTGGAAGGGGTATTCTGGTGATGTTGGTGGAGTGGGTGGAGCGCTGGGCTGGGTTGGTGCCATGCGGTTGCAGTGGTTGCAGCTAGCCCGTAGTGCTGTGATGGCTGGTGTGATGCCAGGCCAGAAAATGGAGTCTTCTGCTCTGGAGATCATGGATGAAGTACCTTGATGAGCTGAGTGGAGTGAAGCCAGTACTTCTTGCCTGAGGGCCGGCGGGATAACCGTGCGGTTCCTGTACATTACCACGCCGTCAACAGTGCGGAGGTCGTCGCGAAACTGGTGATATTCCCGCAGCTGTGCAGGGAGTGCATGGCGGGATTCAGGCATGCCGGACTCTATGACATTGGCTAAACTATTCATGACTTCATCGCTGGTCGTGGCGGTGCGTACTCGATCCCATGTCACTGATGCCAGGCTCAGCGAGTTGAGTGTTGATGCGGCTGCAGAAATGACGCAGGCTTCCATGCCATTACCATCTGTCAGTGATGTCCGTATGCCGGCTAGGAAGGGGGGGGGGGGAAAGAACGCCGTTCCCTCGCATGGTTGATGGATGGCTGCTACGTCATCGGGGAGTGTCAGTGGTATGGGGTCGCCAGTGGGGTATCGTGACACCCCGTCAGCAGCTTTGTGTTTCGCGCCTGGTACGTGGATCATCCGGAAGCGGTACCTGAGGGTTTTTTCCTTCAAGTTTCTGAGGCGTGTATTAGATATGTCCTCTAGGGATCTGTCACCAAACACTTTGAGGAGAGGTTTGTGGTCCACTGCAATTATTAGGTCTTCGCATCCCAGCACGAAGTACCTCGCCTTGTCAAGGGCATCGGCGACAGCAAGTGCTTCTCCTTCTACTGGTGCATAGCGGGACTCAGCTGAGGTAGTGAATCTACTGCCGACCAATGTGACACGCCATCCAGTATGGCAGCAGAAGGGTTCGACTCGTGTACAGGTGCAGTGTTTCTGAAGTAGCCAGTAGCCGATGCCTGTTTTCGACCAGTCTGTGGCGAGGCATGTGGGCTTGGTTTTGTCAAAAATTTTAAACCCTCCTCTATTTCTGTGATGATGACATCCTTTGATTCTTCGAAGATGGTTTCCAATTCGTCATCCCACTTGAAAGGTGTTCCTGGCTTCAGAAGTAGGCGGAACGGCTGCATCCTCTTGGCCATGCTGAAGGCATACGACACCTGGTTGATGAGCCCGAACCATGATCGAACGTCGGTGATGTTCTTTGGAGATGGAAACTCTAGGATTGCTTTGAGGTATTTTTTACAGGGTCGGACACTGTCAGATGTGATCTCGAAGCCTGCAAATTCAACCTTGTCCTGACAGAACACAAACTTGTCGGGGTTCAGTGTGATTCCGTGTCTGCCGCAGGTGTCAAGCCACTGGGTGGCCTGGAAGAAGCTCTCCTCCACTGTGTCTGACCAGAGCAAGACGTCGTCAATGCACTTTGTATTGTTAGGGATGCTCGATACAATTTCGTCGTACCTTCTTGTGTAACCGTCACCAGATGCAATGTAACCCTGGGGAGCGGTTTTGTAACGGTAGCGACCCCAGGGCGTTATGAAGGTGGTCAAGTGGCGGTCTTCTTCACAGATTGGTACGCTGTGATATCCATTCCATGCATCAAACACTGTTTTCTTTTTGCCTTGCGGTACTGATCTGGCCTGGTGGAATGGCGATTGAGTGTGGTGTGTTTCGCGGGTGGCGTGAGCGTTGAGGGGTTGAAAGTCAACGGTACGCCTTGGTTTTCCGTTCTTTTTGGCGCACACCACCATTCTGTGACACCAGGTTACGGGCTCACCAACGGGTACTGGTTCAAGGACACCCAGTCTGACATCTTGGTCGAGGCCAGCCTTCACGTCCTCCTGCCAGTGGATTGGTACTGGGACGGGGGTGTGATGTGCGACTGGTTTGGCATTGGGGTCCACCATCAATTTCATTGGGGGGCCGTCCATCATGGGCAGCGCTTGGTGGTCACAAGTGTTGAAGGTGCTTGATTTGTAATAGTCCAGCAGGTATTCCTTGAGCTTTTGCTGGTTCGCCGCAACAGCGGGTAGCGGTAGCTCGATTGGAGGTGATGGAGGATGTTGGCGTCTTGGACAGTCACAGTTAGTTACAAGTCCGCTGTCACTGTGTGGCGTGCTGGCACTGTTGTTACAGTATTGTGCTGGATCCAGTTGGACTTCCCCCACTGTAGGAATCTTCCCGAGATAATGCCGAGTGAAACGCATGCCTCTCTGCTGATGAAGAACTTGTCAGAAGAATCTGTCACATATGTTACCTGTCTCGTTTCTACTTGTTGGCCCTGTTCATCCTTGCCAGTGAGGCGAAGTATGGCTGCGCCAAGGATTTTGATGCCCTTGTTGTTGGCGGCGTGCATCTTCATCGTCACAGGGATGAGGTCAGACTGGAGAAGCCCGAGGCGGTGGATAACCTTGATACCGGTGAGGCAACTCTGACAGCCTGTGTCTGCCATGGCAGGCAGTACCACGGTTTTTGGGTGGGCATAGAGGGTTGCCCCAAGCGCCCCGTAGTCTTCGGAGAGAGTCCTGACTGTCAGGTTGATGTGTGGCTGTGGTTGTGAGTTCTCCTTGATCCACATGTCCGATAGTTCATTGTAAATGTGATGGTCGAGGGCGATTGCTCTTTTCTTATGTGGCTCGGAAGTGTTGCTTGTGGCGCAGAGAAGATCAAATACCGCACCTTCGCACTCATCAGCTTTATTAGGAGTGGCTGAAAGGCTCTTGTCCTTGTCTTTGCTCCTGCATACGGATTCCCAATGGCTGTCGCGCTTGCAAATTTTGCATTTGTGGTTGTACGCAGGGCAATCCTTCTTGCGTATGTGGACTGGGGCTCTTCTGCCGTGTCCTTTTTCACCACAATATGAACAAGGGGCATTTTTGTCTTGTGGGGGTATTTGCTTACTTCTCCTGTATGTGCTGCCTGCGGCCTCCACGGCATGGGAGTCCAGCAGTCGTGATGCTGAGCGCTTGCCTGCTTCCTTCGCCTCGACAAACTGAAAGACGTCTTCCAGGGTCATCTCCTGGTTACTGTTGCCGAGGAGTTCCAGTTGTATTTCCGGGTCAGCAATTCCGCAGGTAAGGACGTCGCGAAGGATGGGGGTCAGTGTAATTTACGTTGTTGTTGCAGCTTGGGCATTCAACAAGAAATTTGCAGACTTCGGCCTGACCACGAAGACGGGCTCCGAAACTGCGCACAGTTTCGTCGCGGTCTTGTCGCATATTGTGTAGGGTAACCCTGGCTACCATGGTGTTCTCCTCTCGGACAGCTAGTTTCTTGATTGCAGCAAGGACTTCATCTTCGGTTTTGTTTGTTAGGCTTCCACCTGCGGATCTTGTCAAATCTTTGCGGAGTGAATCGTCGCAGCATTCAAGTAGTTGTACCACTTTGTCCCTACCAGTGATTTTTGTAGCTTCCGCATAATCTGTCCAACGCGACGTAAAATATGCCCAGTCTTCACTGGTACCTGCAGCCGAAATGGTTGGCCGTCTTACTTTCTCAACCTTTGCAGAGACTGTCGGGCTTGGGACATGGGTCGTGCAGTGGGCTGTTATAAGTGCGGCTACAATGGCTGGGTCCAGGTCTGCTGTGACATAGGTACAACCTGTGATAGGACATTCTACGGCAGGCATTGTGGATAGCGTTTGTTGAAGTTGCTTAATTAGGTTGGGGTGGTTGACAGTTGCTTGAATTTACCACGTATGTAGACTTATTTTATTATTTATTTAATTAATCAGTCATTTGTACCTAAGACCGTTGTCATAAATGAGAACCAACTCTTGAAGTTAGGGCGCGTAGTATTAGTTTTAATTTTGTTGTTGTTTATAGACCTCCCTTCAACCCCTCGATACCGATACTAGATTTTACTCACTTCTTGGTAACTTTATTAATAATCGGAATAGTATAATTGTCGGAGACTTTAACTGCCCTAATGTTAATTACGAGACTTTTACTGGTAATGAGGAGGGTTTGAGACTGGTTGAGTTTATGGAAGATAATTTTTTACGACAGATGGTTACCGAACCAACGCGTAGTGACAATATCTTAGACGTGGTGATGACGAACGACGATAATATAGTCGAAGGTTTAAAAGTAGGTGAGAGTTTGGGATGTACCGATCATCAAATTATTAGGTTTAAGCTATTGATAGTAAACAGTAAGGATAGTAACGTAATAGAAGTCCCCGATTTTCGTAAGGCTAATTTTGATAGTTTTGCTGGGAGGATGAGAGTAGTGGATTGGGATAATTTATTTATGGGTAATGACCCAAATTTTCTTTGGGAGGCGTTTAAAGAATGTTGGTACTTACGTATTATCGGGACTACCAAACTGTTTATTATGTATTTTTGCTCTCGTCATTTTCGTTTAAACTAACGAAAATATCACAACTTAACCTAACCAATCATCAAGGCGTACAGTTGACCTAACCGGGCATTCAATTGACACGAATGTTGACACTGGATGGTTTTATCAATTACGGCGTTATTCTCTCATCTTTAACTTGCCAAAATGTGACAGTGAGTACCTAATACGAAAAGATCAGAAGATATTTAGGTGAAATAACCAATATTAACCTGTTAGGTTAATTGAATGCCCGGTTAGGCCAACTGAATGTCCGGTTAGGTCAACTGAATGCCCAGTTAGGTCAACTGAATGCCCAGTTAGGTCAACTGAATGCCCGGTTAGGTCAACTGAATGTTCATTTAGGTCAAATGAATGCCCGGTTAGGTCTACTGAATGTCCGGTTAGGTCAACTGTACGCCCTTGATGATTGGTTAGGTTAGCTGTGATATTTTCGCTAGTTTAAACGAAAATGACGAGAGCAAAAATACATAATAAACAGTTTGGTAGTCCCGATAATACGTAAGTACCAGAAAGTTTTATGAATATCGAAAGGGAGTTTATTCTTCGTAGGCCCAAGCGCGCTAGAAATCATGATAAGCCCAAGTGGTGGACTAGGGAAATAGGCGAGTTCATAAACGAGCGTGACAGAGCGTATAGACTTAATAAGCGCAATGGCATGGTAGGTAACTTTAATAGATATATCGAGCTTAGACGTCAGGTTAAAAGATCACTTAGGAATGCTAAGCGTAATTTAGAGATACATATAATCCAAAAAAGTTTTTTTAAATACGTCAAAAATCCAAAAACGTTTTTTGAATACATCAATAATCGTAAGCCGATAAAAGATAACATAGGCCCTCTAGTGGACGCTAACGGCGCTTTGGCTTCCGACGCTCAGGCGATGGCGGGTATTTTCAATAACAATTTTTACCGTAGAAGACGTAAATAATGTCCCCGACGAGGACAATATCGTTCCATTTAGTAGCGAAACTATTTTGAATGAAGTAACTGTTTACGAGGGTGAGATTGCGCATTATAGCGATAAGCTAAAAGTGAACAAGGCTCCAGGCCCTGATGCGCTTTATCACAGACATTTGAAAGATTTGAAAGACGTTATCATAGGCCCCTTAACGAAGATTTTTAATCAGTCACTGGAAGCGAAAATTATTCCTGAAGACTTCAAATTAGCTAATGTTACGCCCATTTTTAAAAAAGGCGACCGCACAGTAGCTAGCAATTATAGGCCTATTAGCTTAACGTCAATTGTCGGTAAACTTTTGGAATCCGTAGTTAGGGATCGTATCATCGATCACTTAGAAAGTCGCGATTTGATTAATAGTAGTCAGCATGGGTTTCGTCGCCATAGATCTTGTTTAACAAATTTGTTAGAATTTTATAACGAAATAGTGCTCGAATACGATAGGCATAGAGCGGCTGACGTTATTTATTTAGACTTTAAAAAAGCGTTCGATACAGTTCCGCATAGAAGATTAATTGCGAAGGTTAAAGCGCACGGTATACGCGGTCAGGTAGCTAACTGGTTAGAGGAATGGCTTCGTGCTAGGAAACAGAGGGTCGTTGTTAATGGTAGTGAATCGGGGTGGTTGGATGTAGGTAGCGGTGTCCCTCAGGGTTCAGTGTAAGGCCCATTGCTATTCGTAATCTACATTAACGATATAGATGTAGGCTTGACCAGTAACATGTCAAAATTCGCGGACGATACTGAAATAGGCGGTAAAGTTCTTAACGTGGACGATAGAAATATTCTCTAAGACGATGTAAATATGATTATGGAGTGGACGGATAAGTGGCAGATGCAATTTAACGTACACAAATGTAAAGTTTTGCATATAGGTTCTCGTAACAATAATTACATGCACACGATGGATAATAGACAGTTAACGAGCGTTGACGAGGAAGTAGATTTAGGTGTACGCGTATCTAAGGATTTAAAAGTTAGGAACCAGTGCCTGGAGTCTTGCGCTAAAGCTAATAGGATGTTAGGCTTCATAGCGCGTAATTTCGAATTTAGATCGAAGAATATTATATTGCCCCTTTACAAGTCCCTAGTCAGGCCTCATTTAGAATATGCCATTCAGTTCTGGTGCCCGTATTTGCGTGAGGATATTGATAGGTTGGAAAGGGTTCAGCGTCGCGCCACGAAACTAATTTCGTCATTGCGCAACAAGTCTTACGAAGATAGGATTAAAGAGTTAGACTTGCATTCACTCGAAACTAGGAGATTAAGGGGGGAGCTTACTGAAGTTTTCAAAATCGTTAATAAAATCGATAACGTAAATTTTGACAAACTCTTCACTTTCGATAATAGCAATACTCGTAATAACGGATTTAAGTTGCGTGGCAGACGTTTCATTACTAACATCGCTAAAAACTTTTTTATGTTTAAAGTAATTGATAAATGGAATAATCTTCCCGCGTCCGTCGTGAACTCTACCAGCGTTTTGACAAATTTTGACAAACTCTTCACTTTCGATAATAGCAATACTCGTAATAACGGATTTAAGTTGCCTGGCAGACGTTTCATTACTAACATCGCTAAAAACTTTTTTATGTTTAAAGTAATTGATAAATGGAATAATCTTCCCGCGTCCGTCGTGAACTCTACCAGCGTTAATATGTTTAAGAACCGTTTAGATAGGCATTTTAAAAATATTAACGTTGTTTAAAATAATAAAACACTTAGCAACAAGAGCTCTGGGGGTGGTGGTCGAGGATGAGTCTGTTCACGATTAATGCCAGCTTGTGACATGCCAGCGTGTGATATGCCAGCAATAAAATTATTATAAAAAAAAATTAGACTAACATGAACGTAGATGTAGCTTGTAGCGTAAATTAATCCACATTTTGTTATACTCTTCATACTTTTTTTTCTTTTTTTATCCTCTCTTTACCCGCATATCTGTAGTTTGCATGGTATGACAGTGTTTGAGTTAAGACTGTGTTTGCACGGTTTGTAAGCGTTCTTATTTTACTTCATTTCATCTTTCACCCCTTTCCTATTCTCTTCGACTATTTTTCCGACTTGTCGGCAGTGGCCGGCGGATGATGATGGTGAGTCTTTCTTTATCTTATTCTGAATGAATGTTAACCCACGAATGATAGGTTTTGCTACTGAACCCCTTATTCTTCTCTTTTAACCCCCTGCTCTTTCCTTTCTCTCGGGCTAACCTTAGAGTGGATCTTAGGGTCTTTGTTAGCCTTAGCTTCTGTAGATCTGTAGATCTTCATCCTCTGAATCAGTATCGGAAATACTATCACTGTCTTCGTCCTCAACACCCTCATCTCCAGTGACATTCTCCCGTTCCATGGTCTCAGAAAGCATGGTTGGCATTTGACTGCCGGTAAACCAGACTGGTAGAAAAATTCCATTAATCTCTTTCCAGCCATGGTCTGTGGGTAGCATGTTCTTTCGTGGATCTCTTAGCTGTGCATGGTTCCAGAGATATGCCGCATAGTTGCACCTAGCTAACGTTTGATCCAGAACACCTTTGCAGGGAGGAAGCATGCCTGCATCAATACCTTTAATTTTCTGTAAAGGAGAATCTGGGTCATTTGGCTTGTACCTTTGCTGGAATATCTTCAGTCTGTCCTCATTCACCGATGAAATGGTTCCCTGGCCATATAGAGTACACACATATTTTTGTACGTGGTTTCCTTCATCAACAAAGGTGGTCTTCTCTCCAAGGCTGTCGAGGCCTTCAAGATGTAATGGGTTCTTTTCAGCCTTCTTCAGTGGATTCAATTTACCCTTCCTAAAGAAGGGTGATGTGTAATCACATCCTGTCAGAGCATGATAACCTGGCAATGCCTTGCAGAGAACTGGACCCAGGTGATTTGCTAGATCAGTGATGTGTACATATCTCCTGATGTTGTCACTAGCATGCCCAAGGTCCATCCACACGTTGGCTTTGAGTTGTCTGGCATGGTACAGAAGAATAACCATAATATCAGTGTCCGTTGCACGGACAACAACATTCTGTCTTGGTCCTGGTTTTGACAGCACACTGAGATGGTACACCAACATGGTATCGGCCTCCACGTGTGAGCATACATACTCATGTGCCTCATTGTGTTCTACACTTCCTGATAGAGTTGCTGTATATTGCAGACACTCCCCTCATGTGCAACAAGAACTCTCGTTTGTTTTATGATAGGTGCCTACTTGTTATCTTTCCATTCATCCATGAAGAACTTCATAAGTGCATTTTTGAAATTTGGTGATCTCAAGGCATGTCTGAAATCTAGGACGTAACTGATCTGATCCAGTTATGTGAAATGATCCATCATTTGCACCTCTTGCCTGTTGCTCAACATTCTTCATACTTCTCACATACTTGCCACAGACAAAGTGTACTTCACTTGCCCTTGCACTGCATATGATCTTGAGGACCAGCATTGCTACAATTCCAAGAGTAAGAGGCAAGTCTGAAGGCAGTGATTGGATTATAAACATTGCGTCATAGAGAACTAAATCAACTGTTGGCGGCTCTCTGTGAGTAATCAAATCTTTAAGATGTTTGGACAGGTGATACCTCGGTGTTTTTTTCATCGTGCCATAAATGCTAGCCAGAGAGAGGGGAACAGGAGTAAGTGGAAAAGGAAACACATTTTCAAGCTCGATCTTTCTGGTACAAGCAAGATAGAGTAATCTGCCGAGCAAGTCCCATGTTGTCTTCAGCACCAAAACGTTTTCATCTTTACCTCGTACTTTGCTCTTGACAGCAGCAGTGGCAAAGTTTTTCATTTTTCTTCTTTGCAGTGGCCTTTCAAACCTTGTGGGGTCATTTAAGCATTCCTGGAGGACGTCATCTTTCCACTTTTCCCCCAAAACGAAGAGATTTAACATCTTTTTTACTTCATCTGGCATTTTCTTGCCGTCTGTTAGAGAGTACAGATTGGTATCTTCAAGCAGAGACTCGACGTAAGGATTCATTGTAGTCTCTATCGTTTTGGATATGCTTTCCAGGTCTTTTTGGAATTTACTCACCTTCGACTTTCTTAGTTCATGGCTTGGATTAATGTCCTTCCTTATTGCTGCTTTTTCAAACAGATGCCTCACTATGGTACTTCTAGCTGATCTCGTCACTGTCCAGCGCCTGGTTGCTCCTTGACTTTGATGGAAAACAGTGATACCAGTTTGTCGCGAAGCTGCATCTGCCTTGATCGTACTTTCTAGTGCTTGATCCACTGGTTGTCTGGCAAAGGAATTGGATGACAACCTCACAGATAAACCACCTCTTTCAAGTTGTTGTCTCATGCCAGGATGGGTGGTATCGGGGACTTCGATATACATGGACTCGACACGCGATTTTAGGGTGGGCCAGAGGAGGCCTAGGGTTCAAACTCGAAAGATTGCAAATAAGTTAAAAAATGTGTTATAATGGACTCCTACCATGTTTTTAACCATATCTAAGAGCAAAAAACAACATTCTAGAAACTCAACATTGCTTAAGGGGGGGGGGTATCGAAGTCCCCGGACACATCTATGTCAATATTATTATTTTGAACTATATTGCAGAAACGGAACATTTTAACAAAAAACAATTTAAGATCACTAATTTTAATAAAAATGCAACTTACATTTGTAATTACATTTTATCAGATTGCAATTTAGCAATCTTTTTTACACTTGGTGATTGTTTATCATCCTTAGTAGCCGGCTTTCTTTTCCGTTCTGCATGAATTTTGCAGTTCATTTCACTAACATAATTTTTTGCACCAATATTAAATATTGTTAGGGAAACTTTTTCAACACACTTTTTGAAGTTATGACCATTGTCACATTTAATATTACATAATGTTTGTGTGTTTTCATTTTCTGCCATCTTTTCAACAAAAATTTTAACAAAAACTGCTCTAGGATTTTTGAATCCTAAGATTTGTGATCTCAAAGAATTATCTTTGAAGATGAGCAGCTAAAGCTCATAGGCATGAACTATTGTTACAAACACTATGTCAGAAGGGTTACATAAACCACCACGGTTTATTGCATTCAAGAAACTTTCTTTTTTAGTTGTATCACTTTCACTCACTCCTTCTGTTGGAATCTCAATATTTACTGTAGGAATTGTGTCATCTTTGACAAGAAGTTGACAGCAAGAAGAGCATTTAGTGGCTTTTTGATTGATCTGGCAATGTACCCAGAAATATAAAATAGAGTTGCATTGTCGTCAGGTGAAACACTTTCTAATTCAATTTTAAACTCAATGCTTTCAAGAAGTACCATATCATCAGTACCTATTTGCTGTTCTTTAGCACAATTGCTCCCTTCAAACACATCTTTTATTTCTGACATACTGAAGTTGGAGAATTTTATTAAACTTTTGAGTCTTATTGTTTTTACCGCCTCAAGGAATTGCCTTACACTGGCATAATAACGTCTTTCAATGCAATCTGATTACACATATAAATACACAATACAATATAAATACACAATACAATATAAATACACACACACACACACACACACACACACACACACAGATACACACATATGTTAAACATATATCGATATGTTTACGTACCATAATTAGACATGTTTTACCCATTTTGCAAAGTATTCACATTTTGGGCCAAACGAGGCTAGGCCTCCTCTGGCCCGCCACTCTGAGCCAAAGTGTCTGCGTGTGCAGTCCATGTATATCGAAGTCCCCGGTGGTATCCATGTTCAAGAGTCTGAGATAGTACAAGCACATGTAGCGTGCATAATTGTGGCGATTTGCAGCAAAGAAAATGTCAATCGTTTTCCCATGCATGAAGATGAAAGGTCCACATCATTTGTTCGTACGGCTCTGCTGATGAGCATGTACTGTAGATGTCAACCATGTCAGTGTAATTCATCCATAACTGTGCATTTACACCATGTTTGCCAGCCCTGGTGTCATAGTAGCCACTAGTGGCTTCTTTACCATAGATCTTGTTTTAAGAATGTTTTCATCGGAACATGTTTTCTTTTCCTTTGACTGAATCTGATAAGGGTAAATTTACTGTAACAGCCATTGTGAAAGCCACAATGAGGCAGTGGTTCAGCGTTAAAATTAATGGCTTCATATAAGAACATATTTAGAACTCATTTGATATTGGTTTCTGGCTTCAGCTGTGTCCCCGGCTTTTTTCCACGTTTGTTTAGTAAATAGAGCCACTGCATCACCATCATGTTCTGCATCACCACTTGCATGCAGCACACACCGCAAAGGCACCTCCACACCATCATCCATCTGCAAAAAAAAAAACATTAGTCAAAAAGTGTGCCACTCATTGGGACATGATTTATGGTTACCTTAAGAGGTAGATGGCTTTAATCAGAATTTTAGGTGATCTTAATTTGATAAGCCTATTAAAACGTCTCCAAAATGGCCATTTTGTCGTAGCTGGGGTCAATAAGACTGCTTTTTTTTAGAATCAGCACCCATTTTTACATAGAATACGCTTGTCAAACCATAATCATCTGAAATTCTGAAAATCTCTGATTTTGGCCATAATTGGCCAAAAAGTGTCCAAAATGGCCATTTTGTCGTAGATGGGGTCAATAAGACTGCTTTTTTTAAATCAGCACACTTTTTTACATAGAATAGGCTTGTCAAACTACTGTAAGATCACCTAAAATTCCGATTAAAGCCAACTACCTCTTAGGGTAATAGTGTTTTCCTTCAGGCACCTTGTTTTGGACCAATTTTCATTTCTTCATTTTCGTTCTTTGTTTAAAATTAAAAACCTTGACTTCTGGATTACCTAGTTTGTAACACTAATTAAATATTCCTTTCTCGTGTGTGTCACAAGTTTTTGTTATTATTTTGGTTCGGAGGCGTTGTTCACTACGTGCTTTATTCATATTACTTTTTGCTTACTGCTTTTTCGATCATGTGCAGTTGTTATAGATATATTAATATCTAATAAATAATAATAATAATAATAATAACGGTAAATGTACAGTATTACACCGGTCTCCCTTTCGAGGTGAAATTTATGTTTTTCCTATGGTTTTTGATTTGTTTTGAACGAATCTGACCTTCAAAACCGTCGGAAATGACTCGTTTTTTAGATAACACCCCTCCCCCCAGCCGGCAACCGAAAACGAGTTATTTCCGACGGTTTTGATTCGTTTAAAACGCATCAAAAACCATAGGAAAAACATAAATTTCACCTTCAAAATTGACCTAACCTAACCTATCCTAACCTAACCTATCCTAACCTAAATCACTTATAGTCTTGTAGGCAGCCCAGGAATCACTATGAATCACAGAGCCAGGCCTAATGTACTCCTGAATGAGTGGAATGAGTGTTCCATTCCGGTAGGAAAGTAATTCAAATTCGAAATGGATGGAGCGCAGTGATTGGGCAGACATGTAACGAACACACAAACGAACACACAAACGAACGTACGACCACACAGACGAACGTACGAACACACACTAGATACACACCAAAAAAATGTTTATATCTCGAAAACGAAGCATTTGCGACGGAAACGCTATAGAAGAAAAGTGTCTTAGAATTAAAAAATCTACTTAATGAACATATAATAATTGCTGGACGTTAGACGGGTGTAATAGTAGAATAATACCATAATAACAATAACAATAATAATAATAATAATAATAATTATAATAATAATAATAATAATTTGTTGAACCCATTTTATCTGAATTCAATATTAAAATTTGACTTAATTATGTGAGACTATATATTTCATGAACAATATCGATTTTGATAATGTCGACGTTCGATCTTATGCAAGTCGACATTGTGCAGATCGACAATGTTCTGCTACCAGTATCACATCTTAGAAAAACACGCAGTTCTACAGAAATAGACAAAAGAGTTATGGGTATTGCTATTTAATATTCTTTCATTGTTTTTAACGCGTGAATGTAATATACACTGACACGTTCTTACTTCATGATATGTGTAATGAATTGGGCCTCTTATTTTAATTTCTACGTTGTTTATACGAGGTAGTAAAATGCTTCGTGTATCAGGTACACTCTAAAAACTTTCCATTCTTGCCTACTTTAAAAAGGTGAGTAAAACAAGAACGAAATATACCCTGCAAAAAAAATAAATAAAATAAAATAAAGAGCACACTGATAGTACAACGAAAGCAGATTGATAGAAGATGAAACGGTCATCTTCTTCACAATCAGAATCTTCTCTGAAAGTAAACGAAAAATGCATATGTAATGTTCCTCGCCTCACAGGCGACTCCGTACATGTGGCAACGCCGCAGTGATAGTCAAGGTACCCCAACTGGGGAAAGGTGAGGTGGAGGGGGGACAACCGAGTCCAACAACGTATAACACAGATATATATATCTAAAGGACAATTGCAGTCATTGACATACAGGTAATTATGGTGTAATGTCTCTGTTCATAAAGATAAACAGTTAATATGATCGTGAACAGCGTTGAACTCCATGTAGTTTACTAGTCTTATAGAGTAATAAGGTTCCACTATGATTACTGCAAATCTATGTGAACAGCTACCACACTACAACTTTTTATATAGTAGTGAATTTGAACCAAAAATAGGCATTACACAACCAACCTCCACACTCCCTCATTCCCCTTCCCCACCAGTCTTCTTTCTATTACACTTGCTCATCAGTGTTGTCAAACCCACGGTTTACCACTCAACTGGGCTATTTCGAACTGCTTGCCGCGGCATAAAATATTCTTACCGCTATGTGACTAAAATTGGGCTACTTTTGAAACACGAAACCGCGGCAAGAGTCAAATCTATTAAATTATATTATATAAAAATTAAATTATAATACATAAATTAAATTAATTTTATATATATATATATATATATATAATATATATATATATATATATATATATATACATATATATATATATACATATATATACATATATCATATATATATACACACACATATATACACACATACATACATATACACACACATACATACATATATACACATACATATATACACACATACATATATATATATACACATTATATATATACACACATACATATATATATACACATTATATATACACACATATATATATCCATTATATATATATATATACACACATACATATATATATACATTATATATATACACATACATATATATATATATACATTATATATACACATACATATATATATACACATTATATATATATACACATATATATACATATACATTATATATATATACACATACATATATATACATTATATATATATACACACACATATATATACACATATATTATATATATATATATACACATATACATATATATATATATATATACATATATATATATATACATACATATATATATATATATACACACACATACATATATATATATATATATACATATATATATATATATACACATATATATATATATATACACACATACATATATATATATATATATATATACATATATATATATATATATATATTATATATATATATATATATATATATATATATATATACATATATATATATATACATACATATATATACACACATACATATATATACACACATATATATATATATACATACATATATATTATATATATACACACACACATATATATATATATACACACATATATACCTTACCTTACCTTACCTTACAAAGGTTCCGTGTATGATTTCTCATTTCGCGAAGGTCAAGCTTGTCGCCCCTCCTCTCGAGTTGGCCCGGTGAAGTAGTGAGTTGGATTCTTGCGCTCTCCACCTCACATAGCCAGGTACGCCCGGCTCATCGGGGATTGTTCTGAGCCAGGCGTCTAGTCTTCTTTTGAAGATTTCCACTGCAACTCCCTTCGTGTTTCTTAGGTCTTTGGGCAACTGATTAAACAGTTTTGGTCCTCTCACTACAAAACTATTTTCTTTCAGGGTTAAGGATGTTCCCTGTCTCGCCTTCAATTTGGGAATACGACACAGTCTACCGCTTCTACTTTCCATCGTTGTTTGGGGAGTTATGGGATTCAGAGTAAGATTAGGGACTAGTTTCTCCATTATTTTCCAAGTGTAAATAATGGTGTATCTCTCTCTTCTCCTTTCCAGTGAATATAGGTCTAGTTCTCGTAACCTTTCCCAGTAATTTAGTTCTTTGCACCCATTGATCTTGGCTGTGAAGCTTCTTTGGATCCCCTCCAGCTGTCTAATGTCTTCTTTTTTATATGGGGAAGTTAAGACTATTTTGAACTGCTTGCCGCGGCATAAAATATTCTTACCGATATGTGACTAAAATTGGGCTACTTTTGAAACACGAAACCGCGGCAAGAGTCAAATCTATTAAATTATATTATATAAAAATTAAATTATAATACATAAATTAAATTAATTTATATATATATATATATATATATGTATACATATATACACACATATATATATATATATACATATATATACATATATACATATATATACACACACATATATATATATACACATACATATATATATATATATATATATATATATATGTATATATACATATGTATATATACATATATATATATATATATATATATACATATATATACACCTACATATATACATATACACATATATATACATATATACACATACACATTAGGGTGTTTCATAAATTAAAAGTTTGGAAAAATTTTAATCCACATGGATCCCCTTGTTCCATTTGCTGAGGAGACTGATAAACGGAAGTATTAATTCAATAGTTTAAAGTTTACGGGTCCCCAGTTTGATGCTCTGGCAGATCATAAACGGAAAAAATTAAACAAAAATCTGTCAATGAATTTTTATTCAACAAACGAGTACCATTTCACTACACATTTTCACAAAGATACAAAAAACATAACCACTTCTTGCGAATCATTTGTCCATGAAATCCTTCTTGGTTTTATTCGGGTATTTCGCCCTATGCTGCATCACAGTTTTGAGCAAATACTGCTTCTGCTCTTCGTTCTTCGTCAGAGAACAGTTGAACTCTTTGGTGAGCGCGATGGCTCTTTCGGCCCGATCGTTGACGACAGAGATTTTGTTAACAGTTGCCGCTGCTTGCTTGAAGCCCTCTACTTCAGTCCACTCGGCAACTGGCTTTTTCAAGAATTCTGCAGCGTACGACATAGCTGAATCGCGGTACGAAATATTCAGCCGATCGTAGGTAGTCGTCACATCCTGTGAGATCAGATTCCTGCGTCGCTTCTTGGTATTTCCCTTGGAGGAGAATGGAAAAACTTCCACGGTTGGGTCAACGACATCTGAGTCAGTCTCTGACGAAGTTGAAATCACTAAAGCCCCCGTATCTTCTGCAGCTCCTTGTTCCTTCCTGGCCTTCTCCTGTTGTTCCTTAATCTTGTCCAGCCTCTTCCTTTTCCTAATCTCCTTATAGTGAAGCTTCATGTCAACAGGGCCCATGCTGCAGGAATTTGGATCTTCACGCTGCATGTCGAGAAAGTGGGTCCCCTCCTGATTCTTCATCATTTCCTTAGCCTGTGAATGAGCAATGTCCATGATCTCCTTCGCTATTGCCTCCTTGAACATCGCCTCCTTCACTCGGAAGGACTGCTTTATGTGACTTGTGCTTCACAAGCCGGTCGTATTCCTTGAGAAGGGATTCCATCTTCCTCAAGGCCGAATCTCGACGCATCATGGGGATTCTCGCTCTCTCCCAAAATATGAGACAGGCATCCAGGCACAGGTTCAGGCATTTAGTACGTCCAAATTTTTGCTCCTTTTGGTGGTAAAAGTACTTTTTGAGTACTTGCAACTGAGTTGGAAGGCCACTTGATGTGATGTTCGCATCCGTCTGGCCAATAAGAAACACTTCTGTTTTCGCTCTGGTAGACACCTGGAAAAGAAAAACTAAATAATTCCACAGAAATAATTTCACATCGTAATTAATTTCATTAATTAAATAAAGAAAAGCAGTAACTGGGACTCGAACCAGTGTCATAGCCGTTTGGCGGCATCGCTCAAGTCGGCGTACACAGCACGCTATCCACTACACCATCTAGGGAGTGGATAGCGTGCTGTGTACGCCGACTTGAGCGATGCCGCCAAACGGCTGACACTGGTTCGAGTCCCAGTTACTGCTTTTCTTTATTTATAAAACTGATACGTGTACACTACGTTCTCTTTGACAATTCATTAATTAAATAAATTTCAATACCGCAGTAAAATTACATTAATTAGTATCATAAATAATTACCAGCTTAGTTGTCCAATATGCAACAGACTAATTAATTTCATGTAATATTAATAATAAATATCACTACCACAGTAAAATGACAGAAATTAAATAATAATAAATTTCAATACCACAGTAAAATGAGATAATTAGTAGCATATATAATTACCTCCATAGTTGTCCAATAGGCTATACACACGAACCGCTCAAGTGACGAAGAAAACCGTCTTCACTGCAGGCAGGCGAGAAATGAACTGACAAAAAGTCGTCAAAGTTGGGGACCTCTAAATGCAGCGCGATCTGGTTCAAACTTGCACAAACGTGTTTTCTTGTTCTTTAGAATACGGAGAAACGTGTGGATTAAAACTCCAAGCTCATTTTTATTTTACCCTATAGGTATGAAACACCCTAATACACATATATATATACATATATATATATATATATATATATATATATATATATATATATATGTATATATATATATATATTACATACATTATATATATATATATATATATATATATATATATATATATATATATATATATATATAACATATATATATTATACACACACACGCATATATATTATATATACACATACATATATATATATACACACCTATAATATATACACACATACATACATATATATATACATATATATATATATATGTATATATATATACACATATATATATATACACATACATATATATATATACACATATATATATATATACATACACATACATATATATACACACACACACATCTATATATATATATATACACATACATATATATTATATACATATGTTAACCCCTCCGTCTATGGCCCGTGTTGGTTCGAAGTCGACGGGGGTTCTAGTTAGGTGGCAGCAACGGATGTGTGACTTGAAGTATTTTTCTTCTATATTACTCTCCGAGTTCTTCTATAGTGGCTCGGAGGACTCTGATAGACTTACTAAAAATGCTGAAGGTTCCGGATTCTTCTTATAGCGTATCCGGAAAGTTTAATGACTAAGTTCTTCTGAAGAGAGCAAGGTCTTGAAGGATAAGATAAAAACTATCTTCAACTGTAAATTTACTGCTAAAATGTACAGGTAGTGCTCAGCCTCTGAATTAGCTTCTGAATGCCAATGGAATATTTTTAGTGGGTTTATATACCCAAAAACTGCTAACATCTTTATTATTAAATGCTAAAATGGCTGTATTATTTTTGCACAATATTCGAAAATAAAGTAAATTTTTAGCTGTGGTAAGGCGTGAACGAGTAAACAAAATATTTGAAGACGAAACCATATTTTTATCTTAAACCGCGACTTTTCAGATCTGATGTTATCATGATCTGCCAAGTTAACTAAAAGTGGAAATCGGACTATGCATCGTTACACTAAAATATGCATATGAGTAAAATTTTAAGGTTTAAGATGTACAATTTTAATGCTTAGGCAAGACATGATCTCATCTTTTATAACGAAAGGAATGTATACAAAATATGAACATTGCAAAGCTTAAGCACGATTCCTTATTAAGCGAAATCTAAAAAAATGATTATGAGATTTTAAAAAAACAACAGGTCACCAATTATTTGGCAAAGTAGAAAGCAAATCAAAAATTTTATCCAAACTCGCGTTGGGCGATTTTAGTCCTTATGTAAAAATGAAGACACACAGTACATACATATGAGTATAGGCATTATATAAAGTTAAATATATAAGAATATACAGGATTATATAAATACATGAACCATATAACACATGAATTTTGAAAATGGATACTTTTTCTTAAAATGGATACAAGAACTATATAAATGAATACAAGAATTACATGAAGAATAAGATAGTATAGGAATATGGGAATTATTTATGGTTCATTTTTACAGGGCTCTCTCCTCTAGAATGATATTAATATAATAATGTAACATCCTAACTAATGCTAACTAGATGATAACTATGGGTTTTATAATACAGAGTTATATATACAACGTAAGTCGGGTGGTTAAGTCTAGTTCACGTGGTCTGGGTACGCACTCTTGGTCGTGCATAAATAGTTTCCTGTTCCGGGTCATTTGGTTTTCTTTGTTCCCAGAATGATCTTTTCACCACAAATATACCGAGGATAATAGCACATATAATAATGATACTAACGGCAGATGTTGAGAAAATTGTTACCGGTTGTAGTATTTGTAAGAGGTTGTTTGGTTATCATCCGAAATTTAAACCGGCTCAATTGATCATTCCATTCAGGGGCATGTAGTTCGGGTAGGATGGTTACAGGTTTTATGGAGAGATTTAAGATCTCTATGACGGGTTTAAATTTAATTTGCGACGGGAATGGGTATGAGTTATTAAGGGTAACTTTATACGGGTTGTATATTTGGAGGGCTTTTGAACGCAAGGAGCAACCAATTGGTAGCCGAATAACCATAGGGATTGTAATGAGGGAATAATTCGATGGACACTCGAGAGTAGCGGCAGTCCTGTTCGCGAAGGAAACCCAGATGTCTGGTCCAATTCGTAGTTGGATGGTTTTAGGGGAATTAAATTTTTTAAATGAACATACGGGGGCATGCCGGTCACGAATTAAATCGATAAAGCAAGACTTAGTAGTTGGAAGAATAACTGGTTTGAGTGGAGGGCAGACGAGTTGTTTATTTGGTTGCGGGAATCGGCAATGCCGGACGTCGCTATCTGACATCATAGAATAAGCTGATAGATCTTTGGTGAGGAAAAGGTAATGTGGTACGGTGGGTAAATACAATCGATAGACATTAGAGTTATTTTGGTAGGGTGTTGGGAAAGGGTGAAATTTATATACGTCATAAGTGAGGACATCGAAAAATGGTATAATTATGAGGTATGTGTAGGGGCGTGGTCCATGTACAGTCCAGGTGTATTCTAGAAATTGAGGGTAATTAGTGTGGTTGAGTGGGAATATGGGTGATAATTTTAGTTGTGACTGGGCGGTGTGAATCAAGGACTGAAGTATTTCCCATGGTATTAGGGTGGAAAGAGTGATTTTTCCATGGGCTAGCTGGGTTGCACGCAAAACCTTGGAATGAATCGTAGTTATTCGTTGTAAGTATTTATCGATTAGGGTTACTTGTAGGTTCATTATCTCTATTAATTCTAGATATCTTTTGTGTTCTTTGTATTGAGCTAACATGGATTCAAGGTATGTGAATCTGTCCGAAAGGGAGTGGAGGAAGCGATTGTTTCGTGTAATGACCTAATAGTTTGTTCTAACATGTGTCCATTATATTGTCGATTTCGCGCGAAGAGATTCAATTTAAGTTCAATTCTTTTAATATCTTCTTCGGTTGCTAATCCGAATAAACCTTTGAACAGTTTCCCTCCTATATCTATCAGTCCCCTTTTACTTCTTTAGTTAAAGTTTTCTGAATTTTTAGTTTCAGTTTGTATCCATGGTAAGGCTAATATTTCTGATAGGGCGCGTGCTGTAGTTTGAATATTTTCGAGGGTATTTTCTAACAGAACGCGACTAATCTGATCTTTTCCTTGGAAAGAATTCTGGACTTTACTTTCAAACGTTTTTAATTGGGTTTGTATTTGCAGGAGATTGATTTTAATTCTAGCAGGGGGTTGTAAATTTATATAAAGGTCTGCGTGCCCTTTCAAAAATTTACCTTCTGCAAGTTTTTCTATAACAACTCCGGTAGAAATTTTAATGCTTGGTCTACAAGAGTAAATAATTTGGAAAATTATAAGGGGGACAATTTTATTCATTTCTACGCCTTAAGTTATACGGAGCTGGGGGTAGTTGTGTGGATACTTGTGTGGATACTTGTGTTTGTGGGCGAAGGGTTCGGCCTCGTTTTGGTGGCAATGGGGGTCGACCGTTTAGCTCGGATTCTGAGCGGGTTCGCTTCTTATGTGAAGGTTCTAGTTCACGTGGGTGATGCATTTGCGGGCGGTATGTAGGGTCCGTGCGTCGATCATCAATCGGCAAGGGTGGTGACAAAGGAGATGGTGGAGTTGGAGGAGATGGTGGAGTACCACTGAGTGATCCTCTCGAAGGGGTTTCTCCAGGGTCTGGGTCCGATGGGACGCTTGGCTCTGGGGCCTCTTGTTCAGAGATTGCCTCGAGTAATGGTGGTATTACGAGGTACCAATCTTCGTCATGAGTAGCGGTTCCCGCGGTGACTACTTCAGTTTTTTGATCCCTGCCTGATTTGTTAATATCTTGACCTTTGAAGGATAGGCGGCTCGAATGCCTGGCAGCTGTTTTTTGGGAAGGTGTTGTTCGGAAGCTATCTTCAAATTGTCAGCGTGAATGATCTTTAGTTGGAATGATCCCGGAGGTCGAGGATTTCATAACGATTTTTCCGAGGTTTTTCATAATCCTATATGGGCCATCCCATTTTGGGTATAATTTGCGATGAGCACCTGGCGGTTTCAGGCTCTTCAGATAACATCGCATACCGACGATTATAGTCCGTTGACGCGGATGACGCCTATGTTGCTCTTGCTCCATCTGTTGGTTTCGTTGGTCGAGGGCATAGCGGATTATGTCAAAAATCTTGAAAGATCGTTCAGCTAGTTGCTGATTTGCTTCTGCCATTTCGGAAGATGTTAGAACTGCCGGGTCGGTTTGGTCGGGCAAATCAAAAGGTAGACGCTTGTCGTAGTGATAGAGGACGAAATGAGGGGTGTCCCCGATGGACACATTGTAGCCATTGTTGATGGCTGTTTGTACCATGGGAAGGGAATCATCCCATGTACGGGAGGATGCATCGACAACGTGGCGCAGGGCTTCCAAGATCTTTCGATTGTGCCTTTCCACTAAGCCGTTTGCCTGCGGATGGTATGCCACAATGTGTGTATTTTAATTTTACACATGTACAGAGTGACTCGAACAGTTTGGAAGTGAAACTAAGGGCGTTATCCGAGATTAGGATGGAAGGAGTGGTATGATTTTGGGTGACGCGTTCCACTAGGGCTCTTGCCACAGTTTCCGAGGTCTGGTCTGGAATGGCGGCTACTTCACTGTAACGCGAGAAGTGGTCCGTAAACACAATGATGTACTGATTTCCCTTTGATGTTATGGGAAATGGTCCCAGTATATCCATTCCAGTTCTTTGCCAGGGCCTTTGGCATACTGGATATTTATGCATCGGAGCTCTGGATGGTACGTTGCCCTTATGCTTTAAACACGACGGACATTCGGCGATGTATTCTTGTACCTTTTTGTTCATCTCGGGAAAGTGGTATCGCTCCAAAAGACTCTTGATGGTGCGATCCGGCCCCATGTGTCCATACAAAGGTGAGTCGTGACAAACTCCAATGGCTATATCGACGAGATCCTTTGGTATCTCCACGAGGTCATTTCCATCTTCGTTCCTGAAATGTACGAGGCCATCTTTGAGGTTGTACTGTTCTTTTACCTTCGATGGTTCCTTTTGTTCCAGGCGCGCCCGAAGGTTCTGGGTATGTTGGTCCTGTTGTT
>JAJOZX010001580.1:0-35000 GCA_023014485.1 Bathynomus jamesi | reverse complement strand
GTGTTATTATTCACACGATAGAAGGTTCGTTTAGCCTTATTAAGACAAGATTCCATGAACGCAGATGGGTAACACAACTCACTTCCAATACCGTTGATATTTTCCAATTCGGCATCGATGTATTCCGGACTGGCGATCCTAAGAGCGCGGAGAAACATTGAGGAAAATATGGCCTTTTTAATAGGGGTGTCATGTCCAGAGTAAAAGTGTACGTAGGACAAATTGTTTGTTTTTTTCCGATAGATACTAAACTTAAAACCCGGGCTATCCCTATGAACACGCACATCCAAAAACGGGATTGAGTTGTCTTGTTCCACTTCTAAAGTAAATTTAATGGAGGGGACTTGGTCATTTAACTGAAGGAGGAAGTCATCCAGGTCACGATTCATGGGCCAGATACACAAAATATCGTCGACGTACCGCAACCAAGGGATGCCAACTCCCAGGATTCTCGGAATGTAAGTAATTTAAAAAAAACTCCATATAAATATTGGAGAGAAGGGGCGACAAAGGGTTGCCCATGGCCATCCCAAAAACTTGTTGATAATGCTCCTCCCACAATTTTTTCTATGCTTACTATATATATGTATATATGTATATAATATATATATATAATATATATATGTATATATATCTGAATATGTATGTATGTATGTTTATTTTTGTAACCTATATATTGCCTTGATCTGTCCTTTCACTCCAGTGTTCCTGAGGATGTCATTAGACGAAAGCGCTTGAGCACCCATTTGTGTTTCTTTTTTCCTTCGTGGTTTTATTCATCATACACATATATATATATACACAAACATATATATTATTTATATAATATATACATATATATATATACATACATATATATATACATATATATACATATACATACATATATATATATATATATATATATATATATATATATATATATACACACACATACACACATATATATATATAATATATATATATATATATATATATAATACACAGATAATTATATATATATACATATATATTATATATATATATATACACATACGTATATATATGCATATATATATATATATACATACATATATACACCAACATATATATATATATATACACATA
Organism: Bathynomus jamesi; assembly: GCA_023014485.1. Classification (NCBI taxonomy): domain Eukaryota; kingdom Metazoa; phylum Arthropoda; class Malacostraca; order Isopoda; family Cirolanidae; genus Bathynomus; species Bathynomus jamesi. Next base: position 33,893 of record JAJOZX010001580.1, on the reverse strand, counting down.
CATATATATACACATATATATATATATATATATATATTATATAGATTATATTATATATATTATATATATATATATAATATATGTATATATACACACACACACACACATATATATTATAATATATATATATATATATATATATATATATATTATATATATATATATATATATACATACACACGTGTATATATATACATATATATATAATATATATATATAATAATATATAATATATATATGAAAAATTATTTCACGAAAGCGCTTGAGCACCCCTTTGTGTTTTTTTTTCCTTCGTGGTTTTATTCATCATATATATATATATATATATATATATATATATATATACACATACATATATACATACATACATATATATATATATCACATACATATATATAATACACATACATATATATATACACATACATAACATATATATATATATATATATATATATATATATATAATATAATACACACACACACACATATATATATATATACATACACATACTTACTTTTGTTTACTTACTTTTGTTGAGTTTGAACGACGGTTCAACATCGACCTGCCGACCGACCCCTCTGCAGCATCCCGCCTCATTTGCGGGACTTGGGAAGGAGGGGAATTTCTCTCTGATCGCCTCCTGCCCTCGTAGCCAGCCACGCATGGCTGGTCAGGGACTTTGCACAAGAATCTGTCCAGCTGGTTCTTGAAGTTATTCAGGTTGGTGTGCTGGAGATTCCTCACTTTTTTGGAAGGACATTGAAAAGCTTTGGGCCCCGTATTTTGAGGGTATTTCCATCCTCGTTTTCATGGCTCCTTGTCCCACCGCAGCTGGGACCGTACAAAATCTGCCTCTGCTGTCATTCCAGTTTGTTTCTATTTCATTTCTGAGGTTAGGGACAGAGCCCTCAAGTATGTTCCATATGTATATTATTGTGTACCGCTCTCGCCTTCTTTCAAGAGAGTAGAGTTCCAGGGATTGTAGTCGAGACCAGTAGTCTTCACCTTCCGTTTCCTCTATCTTAGACGTAAAAGTCCTTTGTATAGCTTCAATGCTCCCAATGTCTCTTTTTCTGTGTGGGCTTGTGAGTACTGAGCAATACTCAATTATTGGTAGGACTAGACTCTTCCATAATTTGAGCATGATGTTTGCTTTTCTACTGCGGAAGCTCCTCCAGATGATTCCCATTATTTTTCTAGCCGTTGTGATTTTGATTTTATAGTGCTCTCTGAATTCTGCATCCGACAACATTATTACTCCAAGATCCCCGACTTGTGGATTTGGTGTTATCTCTTTGGCTTGCGGAGTTTTGTACCCTTTTTTCTGTAGCTCTTTATTATTACCATATCTTAGAAGTTGGAATTTTTCTTCGTTGAACTTCATATTGTTGTCTTCTGCCCACTGGAATAATGTTTCAATGTCGTTTTGTAGTTTTCTTATGTCATCTTCGTTCAATATTTCCTTACATATCTTCGTGTCATCTGCGAAGCTTGATACAATACTGTCCTTAATATCTGCATCAATATCTGCAATCATTATTATGAACAGCAAGGGAGCTAATACTGTCCCTTGTGGGACAGAGCTCACGACTTCCGAGACTTCCGATTTAACTCCGTTTACCACCACTCTTTGCGTTCTTTGCGTCAAGAAATTAAATATCCACCTTCCTAGGTTTCCAGTAATTCCTGTATCCTTAAGTTTGTGTGCTATGATTCCATGGTCACATTTATCGAAGGCTTTAGCAAAATCAGTATATATTACATCAATGTTTTGTCCTCGACACAATGTTCCTAATATTTACTCCTGGTGGTCTAGTAGCTGTGACAGCATGATCTACCCGCCCTGAAGCCATGTTGATTTGGGTTGTATCAGTCTTTTGTTGTAGGTAGTAGGTAATTTTGGCTCTAATTATGAGTTCAAAACACTTTATAAGGTGTGAGGTGAGAGCCACTGGCCGATAATTTTTGGGCATTGCTCTGTTACCACCTTTAAATAGGGGGGCAATATTAGCGTTCTTTAAGGGGAGTGGAATTCGTCCTGTGTCGAGTGATTTCCTCCATAGTAAGTATAGCGGTTTTGCAATACTCTCTTTGCACACATACATACATACATACATACATATATATATATATACACACAATACACATACATATATATATATATATATATATATATATATATATATATATATATATATATATATTATATACATATATATATATATATATATATATATATATATACATACATATATATATTATACATTATATATATATACACATACATAATATATATATATATGTTAAACACAGACCGTGCATGGAACAAGGAACTCTTCTGGAAAAATTAAATCCACTATAGTCCGAATAAGTAATGGTAAATGACAAATACCATAGTTTTTCTTTTTCATGATGCTAGCCCGACGTGGGCAACGGGTCTCTCGCAAAGAGGTCCCATAAATATAGCTTCCCTCACCAGCTATCTGCAAAGCAGACAGGATCCAGCTTTGGGACATGGATCTAGGGTTTAAAGCAAGCCTAGTCCCACTACATTCAGAACCTCTATATAAGTAAAAGACTCGTTGCATTCACGTCGGATTGAATAAATCAAAGGAAAAGGGGTAACTATTGTATTTTTAGCCAAAAAAAACAAAACTTAAACCTCAACCGGGACATTGAGCGTCCACTTTTCAAGGCACGTAACACGTCCGTTTAATATACACAAACTCAGAATGGTCCCCTGAGAAACTTATATGTTAAACACAGACCGTGCATGGAACAAGGAACTCTTCTGGAAAAATTAAATCCACTATAGTCCGAATAAGTAATGGTAAATGACAAATACCAAAGTTTTTCTTTTTCATGATGCTAGCCCGACGTGGGCAACGGGTCTCTCGCAAAGAGGTCCCATAAATATAGCTTCCCTCACCAGCTATCTGCAAAGCAGACAGGATCCAGCTTTGGGACATGGATCTAGGGAAACCCTAGATCCATGTTCCAAAGCTGGATCCTGTCTGCTTTGCAGATAGCTGGTGAGGGAAGCTATATTTATGGGACCTCTTTGCGAGAGACCCGTTGCCCACGTCGGGCTAGCATCATGAAAAGGAAAACTATGGTATTTGTCATTTACCATTACTTATTCGGACTATAGTGGATTTAATTTTTCCAGAAGAGTTCCTTGTTCCATGCACGGTCTGTGTTCAACATATAAGTTTCTCAGGGGACCATTCTGAGTTTGTGTATATATATATATATAATATATATATATATATATATATATATATACACACATACATATATATATACACATATATAATATATATATAACACATATATATACATATACATATATATATATATATATATATATATATATATATACACATACATATATATATATACATATATATATATATACACACACATATATATATATACACACACATACATATATATATACACATATATATATATATATATATATATATATATATACATATATATATATATATATATATATATATATATATATATATATATATAATATATATACATACACATACATATATATATATATACATACACATATATATATACACATACATATATATATACACACATATAAATATAAACATACATATATATACATATATATATATATGTATATATATATATATATACACACGCATATACATATATATATACACATACATATATATTATACTGGGTGATCCAGATAAATGGGGCCCATAAAAAAAAGCCAAATATTCTTAATATTTAATTCCTTTCATAAAAACTATATATCATTCGAACGAGTAGAGTTACAAGTTTATTATGAAATATTTAATTTTTTTAAAATGACTCCTTTCAAATGTGCTCCATTAGTTGCCAAGCATTCCAGTGTTCTCGCTTGTAAGTTCTGCATCACTTTTGCAAGAGTGTGCGGTGGTATGGCCTGTATCTCATTTGTGATGGCGGCCTTCAATTCTTGCAAGGTCGTTGGGTTATTTCTGTAGACCCTACTCTGTAAATATCCCCAGAGATAATAATCTAAGGGAGAAAAATCCGAAGACCTTGCGGGCCATTCAACGTCTCCAAATCTTGAGATTAACTCGCCTGGAAACGTTTGACGCAAAACTGCCATGCAGTTCCTCGTGGTATGGCAGGTAGCTCCGTCTTGTTGGAACCAGTGGTTTTCTAGACAAAGATCTCTTAATTTAGGAATAAGGAAATCGGTCAACATTTTTTCGTAGCGATCACCATTTACAGTGACCGTGTTTCCGGTGGATTCCTCGAAAAAGTACGGCCCTATGATCTGAGATGCAGTAAGACCACACCAAACAGTTACACGCTGACTTTGCAACGGGACATCGGTAATATTCAATGGACTTTCTGTTGCCCAGAAACGACAATTTTGTTTGTTTACAGTTCCATTCAAGTGAAAATGGGCTTCGTCTGACATAATCAAAGTTGCTAGAAAATTGGTGGTGTCATTTACCTTCTGTTGGATCCATTGACAGAATTGTCGTCTTCGTGCGAAATCTCCATCGTTTAGTTGTTGCACTGTTTGAATTTTATATGGAAAGAGCATTAAATTTTGCTTGAATATACGGTGTGTTGTTTCATATCCAACTCCTAACAGCTGAGAAGCACGTCTGATGCTTATGTTAGGATTATCCTGTACAATTTCATGAGTTCTGTTAATGATCTCGTCTATCCTTGCTGTGCGCACTCTTCCAGTTGGTTTTCTTTTTCCAATGCTGCCAGTTAGTGAAAAATTTCTGACACACCGACGGATTACTTTCTTAGAAGGTGATTTTGACATCTGAAAATTTGTCTCGAAAGATCTTTGAGCTGAAACTACACTTCTTCCATGCTCATAATATTGCTCAGTTAAGAAACGCAGCTGTTCCACAGTCATTGCAGTCATCTTGAAGGGTTAGTTTTAACTAACACATTTATTTTGTTTTGTATCTTATCTTGTCTTGTATTGTCAAAACGTATACAATCCTGTACAAACTTGTAACTATCCTCTTTCGAATGATGCGTATGATTTTATAAAAGGACTTATACTTTAAGAGTTACAGGGGTTTCTTTTGGGGCCCATTTCTCTGGATCACTCTTTATATGTACACACACACACACACATATATATATATATATATACACATACATATATATACACACATATATATATATATACATACACATGTTAACCCCTCCGTCTATGGCCCTGGGGTGGTTCGGATCGACGGGGGTTCTAGTTAGGAGGCAAGCAACGGATATTTCTTCTATAACATTCTAATTCTTTTCGGTCGGCTCTTGTTAAACTCTTGGCTACAGACTCGCCAGACTGTTATGCCAATATCTTCTATGGTGCTTGGGTTGTCTCTTTCTCTCGCTTTATGGGTCGACGATTATTAATTCTTCTCTTGCTATAATACTCTGATACTTTCTCTTGGTACTAAACTTATCGATTTTTCTTTTATAACTTATTGACTTAACTGACTAAGTTCTTCTGAAGAGAGCACGGCTCGAAGGGAAAAATAAAAAGTTTCTCTTACGGTAATTTACTTCTTAAAAATTTACAGGTAGTGCTTTGAATTTACAGGGGTAGAGGTTCGACCTCTTTCGACCATGGCTCAGGCCGGAATCTAAAAAGTTAAGGAGGCAAGGGGCCTCTGCCCCCTCCTCGCAGCGAGGCTGCTAACAAGGGAGGCTCGTAATGAAGTGCCGTAATGAAGTACGCTATGAAGTGACTTAATGAAGTGACAGAATGAAGTGTCGTAATTTTACAAATACATGTATAATATAAACCTAAATGTTTGGGGGAAGAGAGTTGAAGGTTAAGTTCCCCCCTTTTAAACACATGATCAGATGTTTGAAAATTTCCAAATAAAAATAATAAAAAAAAATAAAAATACAAAACTAATTTGTATTTTTTCGCCGAGTCTACATTTATGAAGGCGATATCATTTCGTAATAGTACACATAAGTACAAATTAAGTACACGACTGAGTACGTATTAATTTGGTTCATTACAATTACGATTACAATTATGGATTACTTCACATTCGCTTATGATTGTCCATTACAGTTCTATTAAAGTACATTCTTACATTTAAATTAAATCATTACATTTAATTACAGTTTCAATGAAGTACATTACAAGTTATTATTAATTACAGTTTCATTAAAGTACATTACGTTATATTAAATTAAAGTATTACAGTTAATTACAATTAAACAGTTACTATAATTTGTTTTGTTTTTTTACAGTGTTTCATATTAATAGACAATTAAGATGTTAGAAATATAATACAAAGTACATGGCACATACGGTATGGATTTATATACAAAATATGTTATAATATGTTATAAATTTGAAATCAGAGGGACAGGAGGTTTTCACGTTTTCAGATGTTTGATTTATGCTGATTTGCGAATTGCGTACACTTGCATAAGCGTTTATGAATATCTTGCGAGGGGTGAACGCACTTGAAAAAAAATAATAAAAAAACAATACGAGAACGTATTTGAGCGTTTTCGAACGAATGCCTAAAGTTTTGCATTTCACGAGCAAAAATGAATATTTAATAAAATTGACATACGATAATGGTCAAGATAAGTATGGACGTATGGGGCGGGGGATATGGTCGAATAATAGTTATATTTATACTACATAACATATAAATAATGACTTCTATAGAGTGTACAGTTTTTATTATGATGATAAAGAATTTTCATACATTGCATACTAGAGATATAATGAAGGGAAATTAATGACGGGAAAATGTGACGTCATAGTTATTGAATTTGTACGTATAGTACAAATCATCATAAGGAAGATTTACAAGAACGAATTAGAGACAAAGAGTGGGTATTAATGACTAAGAAGTACAACTACGGGTTCCAATCCTGTTATATGCAATGTGTATGCATAATCTAGGGACGAGGGTGAGATGCAAGACAATTCATAATTAATTATAATAACTTCTATAACAAATGGAAAATGGATACGACTAAACCATAGATATGGTAGATCGTAGGGTTGTGACACGAACAAAAATAGGAAGCTACAAGTAAAATTATTATCCAAACTTGCGTTAAGCGATTTTGGTTCTTATGTAAAAATGAATATGGATTATTCATTGTTCATTTTTTACATTACTCTCCCCTTTAAAAATGATATTTATACAATAATCTAATAGGGTACCATTAATACAATACAAATGAGAAAATAACATCCTAACTACTTCAAGTTAGATGACAAATTTTTCTTTACATTACAAATTTTATACAGAACGATTTCGGGTAGTTGAGTACAATGCAGAGTAATCAAATTTTTAACATGACACTCGCTCAGAGACTATTATAAAATATAAAAATTCAAAGATTAAAACTTTAATTTGGTGTAAAAAGAATAAAAGGATTAATACGTTAATTTAGTCAAACAATGAAGTTAGACAAAGAATGATATTGTTAAATTTTTAACAAATTTATTATTTTTTTTTTGTGGGAAGAATTACATACAAAATGAATAGCAGATAAAAGGGAAAACTGTAAATCGTACAATCTGTAAACTAATTTTTATTGACTATTGTAGGTAAAAATAGAATTACGTAATGGATGATGTATAGACCTGTGGTCTAGTGTGTATTTTTGTGTACTAGGTACAAAGTGTGTATCTTACAATTTCGAGGGACAGATTAGCTGAGAGATGTTAAATTAACTGAATAAATGCATAAGGAAGATATATTAGAAAGCAAAAATGATAAAGACTAAATAGCATAGTTTGCACTTACACGTAATGAAATAGTTTTATTGTGATATCCAATGATTTTAGCATAAGGTTTGTATATATAGTGTGCATACATGCATTTTTATTGACTGTTGTAGGTACAAATCGAATTACGTAGTGGATGATGTATAGACCTGTGGTCAAATGTGTTTTGTGTGTATTAGGTACAAAGTGTGTATCTGTATCTTATAATTTCGAGAGACAGATTAGCTGAGAGGATTGTTAAATTAACTGAATAAATGCATGAGCGAGAATTTATATATAGTAAGCAATAATTATGATGTATTATAATGATGATGTTTGCATACGAGTTTTAATGCAAAAGTGACTGGAGGGAATATGTGTCAAAAGTAATAAAATTCAATTAAGATTATAGATTTTGCATAATTAATCAGTTACACGTATAAGGTAATTAAAAAAAAACGAACTTAGAGGAACTTACAATTAATGAAAGTAAATCTCACGGTTTTAAAATTGAATTTTGAAGATGGAATTAAATTCGACTAGTAACATTCCTAGCTATATATGAACTATATAACCATTAACATTAACCAGAATTATCGGTACGATAATTGAATTAAGAAAATTAAGAATACAGATTAAAAATAGAAATCAATTATGCATTTCAACGAGCTAAACATAATTTTATAATATTTAAAAAAAAATAAAAGTAAATCGAACCATAGATGAATTTCGACCAAGAATAAAAAAGTTATTGAAATGGAAGGAAAGCATTTCGAACAATCTTTTCTTTTAATAATTTCAGGTAAATTTTTCATTAAAAATTATTTTTATATAAAAAAAAAAATATTAAAAAGGTTTAATAATTTTTGCATGTTAAGTAGAAAAATTATACTCTTTCGTTAAATGTTGATAGAATTTTGAATTATTTGATATTTTAGTCTGAAAACTTGTTTGCATATGATAAATACATATGTTTTATTGTGTAGAAGTTTTATTAAAATTAAATGACAAAAAAGAACAAACAACTGAAATTTACGGTATGTGCGATCATACGGGGGAATTGAGTGACTAAGCAGGGGTATAAGTTTGAAATTGACAATACGTCTTTCGTGAGCACTTTGCTCTTTAAAAAAAAGATTGCTTGTCACACTACTTAGAACAAAAATTAAAAGAGTTGAAACAAAACGGAGGGACGGCATGTTCCTCATATACATTACGATGATTATCCAAATCGTTACAACCTTTGTACAAATAATAAAATACATAACTATATATTTATATACGCAACAATGGCATGAAAAGAAAAGACAAATCGGTCAATTTCCTTCTTACAAACAAGAAAAAAGGTTAAACTAAAGACGCAAATCGGTCAATTCAGGTTGAATTAAATTCTCTTTTACAACAAAAAAAAAAGGTTGAATCAAATTCTTAGATTACATTTTCTTAAATTAAATTCTCTTAAACTAGAAAGAAAAGGTTGAATTCAATTGACTGCATTGAAATGACTTGGGACTTAAACTCTGACTTGGAATAAAACTCTCTAACTTGGAATAAAACTCTCTGACTTGGAATAAAACTCTCTGACTTGGAATAAAACTCTCTGACTTGGAATAAAACTCTCTGACTTGGAAAAAACTCTCTAACTTGAACTCTATCAAGTATTCTGAAACTGTAACTTGAACTCTATCAAGTATTCTGAAACTGTAACTTGAACTCTATCAAGTATTCTGAAACTGTAACTTGAACTCTATCAAGTATTCTGAAACTGTAACTTGAACTCTATCAAGTATTCTGAAACTGTAACTTGAACTCTATCAAGTATTCTGAAACTGTAACTTGAACTCTATCAAGTATTCTGAAACTTAAACTGTCTAACTTGAACGCTTGTCAAGTAAAGATTAACTGAAAACGGAAAATGACTGCACTTGATCTCAATCAAGTGGAGACTATTATCCTCTGGGGTTTGGTTGACCCTCTTGGTGCAACCTTCTGACTTCAAAAACTGACTTTAAAAATGACTTAAAAAATGACTTCAAAAATGACTTCAAAATTACTTCAAGTATCTCTCTAAATCTATAAACTCTCTATAAACACTCTCTTTCTTAATTTGCAAGTCAATTCAATTCAATAATTTGAAAAAAATTTGCAAACAAAAATATAAAATGTAAACAACATTTCACTCGAATGTACGGGAAGGTACATAAAATAAAATTATTCTATACTGAATATAACAGTGAAAATAACTCTCTTGAAATTAACTCTCTTGAAATTAACTCTCTTGATAACTCTCTTGAAATTAACTCTCTTGAAATTAACTCTCTTGAAATTAACTCTCTTGAAATTAACTCTCTTTGAAATTAACTCTCTTTGAAATTAACTCTCTTTGAAATTAACTCTCTTTGAAATTAGCTCCCTGTTACAATTAACTCTCTTTGAAATTAACTCTCTGTTACAATTAACTCTCTGTTACAATTAACTCTCTGTGACAATTAACTTCTGTGAAAATTACTGTTTCACTAAAAAAAAGTGTATCACTGGTGTCTGAAGTGTTCACTGTGTTTTGTGTTAATTCTGGCTCCATACTAAATATTAACTGTTAATAATGCTGACTTTTCAAGTGTTTATAAATTACTTAAAAAAACAAACTGTACTTAACAAAATTTCTACTGGCAAAATCCTCAGAGACGTGTCCTGAAGACGTCTTACTGGCTACTTCTTCTTGGATGAAAACTAGGCGTAGAGAACTTGGAGTCGTGACACACTGGTTCAAGGGTGGATGTTACGAACTAGAAGTCGTGACACGCCGGTCAACTGGTTTTATCCTGATGCAGGGTAATTTCTATCTTGGCCAAAGAGTGGCCTCTTCTTAAAATCTTCTTCTTCTTAAAATCTTCTTCTTCTTAAAATCTTCTTCTTAAATATTCTTCTTCTTAAAATCTTCTTAAAATATTCTTCTTAAAATATTCTTCTTCTTAAAATAATATTCTTCTTAAAATAATATTCTTCTTAAAATAATATTCTTCTTAAAATAATATTCTTCTAAAAATATTCTTCTTCTTAAAATATTCTTCTTAAAATCTTCTTAAATCTTCTTCTTAAAATCTGTTAAGATCCTGGTAAAGGGTCGCCACTCTGTTAACCCCTCCGTCTATGGCCCTGGGGTGGTTCGGATCGACGGGGTTCTAGTTAGGAGGCAAGCAACGGATATTTCTTCTATAACATTCTATTTCTTTTCGGTCGCCTCTTGTTAAACTCTTGGCTACAGACTCGCCAGTCTGTTATGCCAATATCTTCTATGGTGCTTGGGTTGTCTCTTTCTCTCGCTTTATGGGTCGACGATTATTAATTCTTCTCTTGCTATAATACTCTGATACTTTCTCTTGGTACTAAACTTATCGATTTTTCTTTTATAACTTATTGACTTAACTGACTAAGTTCTTCTGAAGAGAGCACGGCTCGAAGGGAAAAATAAAAAGTTTCTCTTACGGTAATTTACTTCTTAAAAATTTACAGGTAGTGCTTTGAATTTACAGGGGTAGAGGTTCGACCTCTTTCGACCATGGCTCAGGCCGGAATCTAAAAAGTTAAGGAGGCAAGGGGCCTCTGCCCCCTCCTCGCAGCGAGGCTGCTAACAAGGGAGGCTCGTAATGAAGTGCCGTAATGAAGTACGCTATGAAGTGACTTAATGAAGTGACAGAATGAAGTGTCGTAATTTTACAAATACATGTATAATATAAACCTAAATGTTTGGGGGAAGAGAGTTGAAGGTTAAGTTCCCCCCTTTTAAACACATGATCAGATGTTTGAAAATTTCCAAATAAAAATAATAAAAAAAAATAAAAATAACAAAAACTAATTTGTATTTTTTCGCCGAGTCTACATTTATGAAGGCGATATCATTTCGTAATAGTACACATAAGTACAAATTAAGTACACGACTGAGTACGTATTAATTTTGGTTCATTACAATTACGATTACAATTATGGATTACTTCACATTCGCTTATGATTGTCCATTACAGTTCTATTAAAGTACATTCTTACATTATAAATTAAATCATTACATTTAATTACAGTTTCAATGAAGTACATTACAAGTTATTATTAATTACAGTTTCATTAAAGGACATTACGTTATATTAAATTAAAGTATTACAGTTAATTACAATTAAACAGTTACTATAAACTTTGTTTTGTTTTTTTACAGTGTTTCATATTAATAGACAATTAAGATGTTAGAAATATAATACAAAGTACATGGCACATACGGTATGGATTTATATACAAAATATGTTATAATATGTTATAAATTTGAAATCAGAGGGACAGGAGGTTTTCACGTTTTCAGATGTTTGATTTATGCTGATTTGCGAATTGCGTACACTTGCATAAGCGTTTATGAATATCTTGCGAGGGGTGAACGCACTTGAAAAAAAGTAATAAAAAAACAATACGAGAACGTATTTGAGCGTTTTCGAACGAATGCCTAAAGTTTTGCATTTCACGAGCAAAAATGAATATTTAATAAAATTGACATACGATAATGGTCAAGATAAGATATGGACGTATGGGGGCGGGGGATATGGTCGAATAATAGTTATATTTATACTACATAACATATAAATAATGACTTCTATAGAGTGTACAGTTTTTATTATGATGATAAAGAATTTTCATACATTGCATACTAGAGATATAATGAAGGGAAATTAATGACGGGAAAATGTGACGTCATAGTTATTGAATTTGTACGTATAGTACAAATCATCATAAGGAAGATTTACAAGAACGAATTAGAGACAAAGAGTGGGTATTAATGACTAAGAAGTACAACTACGGGTTCCAATCCTGTTATATGCAATGTGTATGCATAATCTAGGGACGAGGGTGAGATGCAAGACAATTCATAATTAATTATAATAACTTCTATAACAAATGGAAAATGGATACGACTAAACCATAGATATGGTAGATCGTAGGGTTGTGACACGAACAAAAATAGGAAGCTACAAGTAAAATTATTATCCAAACTTGCGTTAAGCGATTTTGGTTCTTATGTAAAAATGAATATGGATTATTCATTGTTCATTTTTTACATTACTCTCCCCTTTAAAAATGATATTTATACAATAATCTAATAGGGTACCATTAATACAATACAAATGAGAAAATAACATCCTAACTACTTCAAGTTAGATGACAAATTTTTCTTTACATTACAAATTTTATACAGAACGATTTCGGGTAGTTGAGTACAATGCAGAGTAATCAAATTTTTAACATGACACTCGCTCAGAGACTATTATAAAATATAAAAATTCAAAGATTAAAACTTTAATTTGGTGTAAAAAGAATAAAAGGATTAATACGTTAATTTAGTCAAACAATGAAGTTAGACAAAGAATGATATTGTTAAATTTTTAACAAATTTATTTTTTTTTTTTGTGGGAAGAATTACATACAAAATGAATAGCAGATAAAAGGGAAAACTGTAAATCGTACAATCTGTAAACTAATTTTATTGACTATTGTAGGTAAAAATAGAATTACGTAATGGATGATGTATAGACCTGTGGTCTAGTGTGTATTTTTGTGTACTAGGTACAAAGTGTATCTTACAATTTCGAGGGACAGATTAGCTGAGAGATGTTAAATTAACTGAATAAATGCATAAGGAAGATATATTAGAAAGCAAAAATGATAAAGACTAAATAGCATAGTTTGCACTTACACGTAGTGAAATAGTTTTATTGTGATATCCAATGATTTTAGCATAAGGTTTGTATATATAGTGTGCATACATGCATTTTTATTGACTGTTGTAGGTACAAATCGAATTACGTAGTGGATGATGTATAGACCTGTGGTCAAATGTGTTTTGTGTGTATTAGGTACAAAGTGTGTATCTGTATCTTATAATTTCGAGAGACAGATTAGCTGAGAGGATTGTTAAATTAACTGAATAAATGCATGAGCGAGAATTTATATATAGTAAGCAATAATTATGATGTATTATAATGATGATGTTTGCATACGAGTTTTAATGCAAAAGTGACTGGAGGGAATATGTGTCAAAAGTAATAAAATTCAATTAAGATTATAGATTTTGCATAATTAATCAGTTACACGTATAAGGTAATTAAAAAAAAACGAACTTAGAGGAACTTACAATTAATGAAAGTAAATCTCACGGTTTTAAAATTGAATTTTGAAGATGGAATTAAATTCGACTAGTAACATTCCTAGCTATATATGAACTATATAACCATTAACATTAACCAGAATTATCGGTACGATAATTGAATTAAGAAAATTAAGAATACAGATTAAAAATAGAAATCAATTATGCATTTCAACGAGCTAAACATAATTTTATAATATTTAAAAAAAAATAAAAGTAAATCGAACCATAGATGAATTTCGACCAAGAAAAAAAAGTTATTGAAATGGAAGGAAAGCATTTCGAACAATCTTTTCTTTTAATAATTTCAGGTAAATTTTTCATTAAAAATTATTTTTATATAATAAAAAAAAAATATTAAAAAGGTTTAATAATTTTTGCATGTTAAGTAGAAAAATTATACTCTTTCGTTAAATGTTGATAGAATTTTGAATTATTTGATATTTTAGTCTGAAAACTTGTTTGCATATGATAAATACATATGTTTTATTGTGTAGAAGTTTTATTAAAATTAAATGACAAAAAAGAACAAACAACTGAAATTTACGGTATGTGCGATCATACGGGGGAATTGAGTGACTAAGCAGGGGGTATAAGTTTGAAATTGACAATACGTCTTTCGTGAGCACTTTGCTCTTTAAAAAAAAGATTGCTTGTCACACTACTTAGAACAAAAATTAAAAGAGTTGAAACAAAACGGAGGGACGGCATGTTCCTCATATACATTACGATGATTATCCAAATCGTTACAACCTTTGTACAAATAATAAAATACATAACTATATATTTATATACGCAACAATGGCATGAAAAGAAAAGACAAATCGGTCAATTTCCTTCTTACAAACAAGAAAAAAGGTTAAACTAAAGACGCAAATCGGTCAATTCAGGTTGAATTAAATTCTCTTTTACAACAAAAAAAAAAGGTTGAATCAAATTCTTAGATTACATTTTCTTAAATTAAATTCTCTTAAACTAGAAAGAAAAGGTTGAATTCAATTGACTGCATTGAAATGACTTGGGACTTAAACTCTGACTTGGAATAAAACTCTCTAACTTGGAATAAAACTCTCTGACTTGGAATAAAACTCTCTGACTTGGAATAAAACTCTCTGACTTGGAATAAAACTCTCTGACTTGGAATAAAACTCTCTGACTTGAACTCTAAAACTAAACTCTAACTTGAACTCTATCAAGTATTCTGAAACTGTAACTTGAACTCTATCAAGTATTCTGAAACTGTAACTTGAACTCTATCAAGTATTCTGAAACTGTAACTTGAACTCTATCAAGTATTCTGAAACTGTAACTTGAACTCTATCAAGTATTCTGAAACTGTAACTTGAACTCTATCAAGTATTCTGAAACTGTAACTTGAACTCTATCAAGTATTCTGAAACTTAAACTGTCTAACTTGAACGCTTGTCAAGTAAAGATTAACTGAAAACGGAAAATGACTGCACTTGATCTCAATCAAGTGGAGACTATTATCCTCTGGGGTTTGGTTGACCCTCTTGGTGCAACCTTCTGACTTCAAAAACTGACTTTAAAAATGACTTAAAAAATGACTTCAAAAATGACTTCAAAATTACTTCAAGTATCTCTCTAAATCTATAAACTCTCTATAAACACTCTCTTTCTTAATTTGCAAGTCAATTCAATTCAATAATTTGAAAAAAATTTGCAAACAAAAATATAAAATGTAAACAACATTTCACTCGAATGTACGGGAAGGTACATAAAATAAAATTATTCTATACTGAATATAACAGTGAAAATAACTCTCTTGAAATTAACTCTCTTGAAATTAACTCTCTTGATAACTCTCTTGAAATTAACTCTCTTGAAATTAACTCTCTTGAAATTAACTCTCTTTGAAATTAACTCTCTTTGAAATTAACTCTCTTTGAAATTAACTCTCTTTGAAATTAACTCTCTTTGAAATTAACTCTCTGTTACAATTAACTCTCTGTTACAATTAACTCTCTGTGACAATTAACTTCTGTGAAAATTACTGTTTCACTAAAAAAAAGTGTATCACTGGTGTCTGAAGTGTTCACTGTGTTTTGTGTTAATTCTGGCTCCATACTAAATATTAACTGTTAATAATGCTGACTTTTCAAGTGTTTATAAATTACTTAAAAAAACAAACTGTACTTAACAAAATTTCTACTGGCAAAATCCTCAGAGACGTGTCCTGAAGACGTCTTACTGGCTACTTCTTCTTGGATGAAAACTAGGCGTAGAGAACTTGGAGTCGTGACACACTGGTTCAAGGGTGGATGTTACGAACTAGAAGTCGTGACACGCCGGTCAACTGGTTTTATCCTGATGCAGGGTAATTTCTATCTTGGCCAAAGAGTGGCCTCTTCTTAAAATCTTCTTCTTCTTAAAATCTTCTTCTTCTTAAAATCTTCTTCTTAAAATATTCTTCTTCTTAAAATCTTCTTCTTAAAATATTCTTCTTCTTAAAATATTCTTCTTCTTAAAATAATATTCTTCTTAAAATAATATTCTTCTTAAAATAATTCTCTAAAATAATATTCTTCAAAAATATTCTTCTTCTAAAATATTCTTCTTCTTAAAATCTTCTTAAAATCTTCTTCTTAAAATCTGTTAAGATCCTGGTAAAGGGTCGCCACTCTGTTAACCCTCCGTCTATGGCCCTGGGGTGGTTCGGATCGACGGTGGTTCTAGTTAGGAGGCAAGCAACGGATATTTCTTCTATAACATTCTATTCTTTTCGGTCGCCTCTTGTTAAACTCTTGGCTACAGACTCGCCAGTCTGTTATGCCAATATCTTCTATGGTGCTTGGGTTGTCTCTTTCTCTCGCTTTATGGGTCGACGATTATTAATTCTTCTCTTGCTATAATACTCTGATACTTTCTCTTGGTACTAAACTTATCGATTTTTCTTTTATAACTTATTGACTTAACTGACTAAGTTCTTCTGAAGAGAGCACGGCTCGAAGGGAAAAATAAAAAGTTTCTCTTACGGTAATTTACTTCTTAAAAATTTACAGGTAGTGCTTTGAATTTACAGGGGTAGAGGTTCGACCTCTTTCGACCATGGCTCAGGCCGGAATCTAAAAAGTTAAGGAGGCAAGGGGCCTCTGCCCCCTCCTCGCAGCGAGGCTGCTAACAAGGGAGGCTCGTAATGAAGTGCCGTAATGAAGTACCGCTATGAAGTGACTTAATGAAGTGACAGAATGAAGTGTCGTAATTTTACAAATACATGTATAATATAAACCTAAATGTTTGGGGGAAGAGAGTTGAAGGTTAAGTTCCCCCCTTTTAAACACATGATCAGATGTTTGAAAATTTCCAAATAAAAATAAAAAAAAAATAAAAATAACAAAAACTAATTTGTATTTTTTCGCCGAGTCTACATTTATGAAGGCGATATCATTTCGTAATAGTACACATAAGTACAAATTAAGTACACGACTGAGTACGTATTAATTTTGGTTCATTACAATTACGATTACAATTATGGATTACTTCACATTCGCTTATGATTGTCCATTACAGTTCTATTAAAGTACATTCTTACATTATAAATTAAATCATTACATTTAATTACAGTTTCAATGAAGTACATTACAAGTTATTATTAATTACAGTTTCATTAAAGTACATTACGTTATATTAAATTAAAGTATTACAGTTAATTACAATTAAACAGTTACTATAATTTGTTTTGTTTTTTACAGTGTTTCATATTAATAGACAATTAAGATGTTAGAAATATAATACAAAGTACATGGCACATACGGTATGGATTTATATACAAAATATGTTATAATATGTTATAAATTTGAAATCAGAGGGACAGGAGGTTTTCACGTTTTCAGATGTTTGATTTATGCTGATTTGCGAATTGCGTACACTTGCATAAGCGTTTATGAATATCTTGCGAGGGGTGAACGCACTTGAAAAAAATAAAAAAAAAACAATACGAGAACGTATTTGAGCGTTTTCGAACGAATGCCTAAAGTTTTGCATTTCACGAGCAAAAATGAATATTTAATAAAATTGACATACGATAATGGTCAAGATAAGATATGGACGTATGGGGGCGGGGGATATGGTCGAATAATAGTTATATTTATACTACATAACATATAAATAATGACTTCTATAGAGTGTACAGTTTTTATTATGATGATAAAGAATTTTCATACATTGCATACTAGAGATATATGAAGGGAAATTAATGACGGGAAAATGTGACGTCATAGTTATTGAATTTGTACGTATAGTACAAATCATCATAGGAAGATTTACAAGAACGAATTAGAGACAAAGAGTGGGTATTAATGACTAAGAAGTACAACTACGGGTTCCAATCCTGTTATATGCAATGTGTATGCATAATCTAGGGACGAGGGTGAGATGCAAGACAATTCATAATTAATTATAATAACTTCTATAACAAATGGAAAATGGATACGACTAAACCATAGATATGGTAGATCGTAGGGTTGTGACACGAACAAAAATAGGAAGCTACAAGTAAAATTATTATCCAAACTTGCGTTAAGCGATTTTGGTTCTTATGTAAAAATGAATATGGATTATTCATTGTTCATTTTTTACATTACTCTCCCCTTTAAAAATGATATTTATACAATAATCTAATAGGGTACCATTAATACAATACAAATGAGAAAATAACATCCTAACTACTTCAAGTTAGATGACAAATTTTTCTTTACATTACAAATTTTATACAGAACGATTTCGGGTAGTTGAGTACAATGCAGAGTAATCAAATTTTTAACATGACACTCGCTCAGAGACTATTATAAAATATAAAAATTCAAAGATTAAAACTTTAATTTGGTGTAAAAAGAATAAAAGGATTAATACGTTAATTTAGTCAAACAATGAAGTTAGACAAAGAATGATATTGTTAAATTTTTAACAAATTTATTATTTTTTTTTGTGGGAAGAATTACATACAAAATGAATAGCAGATAAAAGGGAAAACTGTAAATCGTACAATCTGTAAACTAATTTTTATTGACTATTGTAGGTAAAAATAGAATTACGTAATGGATGATGTATAGACCTGTGGTCTAGTGTGTATTTTTGTGTACTAGGTACAAAGTGTGTATCTTACAATTTCGAGGGACAGATTAGCTGAGAGATGTTAAATTAACTGAATAAATGCATAAGGAAGATATATTAGAAAGCAAAAATGTAAAGACTAAATAGCATAGTTTGCACTTACACGTATGAAATAGTTTTATTGTGATATCCAATGATTTTAGCATAAGGTTTGTATATATAGTGTGCATACATGCATTTTTATTGACTGTTGTAGGTACAAATCGAATTACGTAGTGGATGATGTATAGACCTGTGGTCAAATGTGTTTTGTGTGTATTAGGTACAAAGTGTGTATCTGTATCTTATAATTTCGAGAGACAGATTAGCTGAGAGGATTGTTAAATTAACTGAATAAATGCATGAGCGAGAATTTATATATAGTAAGCAATAATTATGATGTATTATAATGATGATGTTTGCATACGAGTTTTAATGCAAAAGTGACTGGAGGGAATATGTGTCAAAAGTAATAAAATTCAATTAAGATTATAGATTTTGCATAATTAATCAGTTACACGTATAAGGTAATTAAAAAAAAACGAACTTAGAGGAACTTACAATTAATGAAAGTAAATCTCACGGTTTTAAAATTGAATTTTGAAGATGGAATTAAATTCGACTAGTAACATTCCTAGCTATATATGAACTATATAACCATTAACATTAACCAGAATTATCGGTACGATAATTGAATTAAGAAAATTAAGAATACAGATTAAAAATAGAAATCAATTATGCATTTCAACGAGCTAAACATAATTTTATAATATTTAAAAAAAATAAAAGTAAATCGAACCATAGATGAATTTCGACCAAGAATAAAAAAGTTATTGAAATGGAAGGAAAGCATTTCGAACAATCTTTTCTTTTAATAATTTCAGGTAAATTTTTCATTAAAAATTATTTTTATATAAAAAAAAAATATTAAAAAGGTTTAATAATTTTTGCATGTTAAGTAGAAAAATTATACTCTTTCGTTAAATGTTGATAGAATTTTGAATTATTTGATATTTTAGTCTGAAAACTTGTTTGCATATGATAAATACATATGTTTTATTGTGTAGAAGTTTTATTAAAATTAAATGACAAAAAGAACAAACAACTGAAATTTACGGTATGTGCGATCATACGGGGGAATTGAGTGACTAAGCAGGGGGTATAAGTTTGAAATTGACAATACGTCTTTCGTGAGCACTTTGCTCTTTAAAAAAAGATTGCTTGTCACACTACTTAGAACAAAAATTAAAAGAGTTGAAACAAAACGGAGGGACGGCATGTTCCTCATATACATTACGATGATTATCCAAATCGTTACAACCTTTGTACAAATAATAAAATACATAACTATATATTTATATACGCAACAATGGCATGAAAAGAAAAGACAAATCGGTCAATTTCCTTCTTACAAACAAGAAAAAAGGTTAAACTAAAGACGCAAATCGGTCAATTCAGGTTGAATTAAATTCTCTTTTACAACAAAAAAAAAAGGTTGAATCAAATTCTTAGATTACATTTTCTTAAATTAAATTCTCTTAAACTAGAAAGAAAAGGTTGAATTCAATTGACTGCATTGAAATGACTTGGGACTTAAACTCTGACTTGGAATAAAACTCTCTAACTTGGAATAAAACTCTCTGACTTGGAATAAAACTCTCTGACTTGGAATAAAACTCTCTGACTTGGAATAAAACTCTCTGACTTGGAATAAAACTCTCTGACTTGGAATAAAACTCTCTAACTTGAACTCTATCAAGTATTCTGAAACTGTAACTTGAACTCTATCAAGTATTCTGAAACTGTAACTTGAACTCTATCAAGTATTCTGAAACTGTAACTTGAACTCTATCAAGTATTCTGAAACTGTAACTTGAACTCTATCAAGTATTCTGAAACTGTAACTTGAACTCTATCAAGTATTCTGAAACTTAAACTGTCTAACTTGAACGCTTGTCAAGTAAAGATTAACTGAAAACGGAAAATGACTGCACTTGATCTCAATCAAGTGGAGACTATTATCCTCTGGGGTTTGGTTGACCCTCTTGGTGCAACCTTCTGACTTCAAAAACTGACTTTAAAAATGACTTAAAAAATGACTTCAAAAATGACTTCAAAATTACTTCAAGTATCTCTCTAAATCTATAAACTCTCTATAAACACTCTCTTTCTTAATTTGCAAGTCAATTCAATTCAATAATTTGAAAAAAATTTGCAAACAAAAATATAAAATGTAAACAACATTTCACTCGAATGTACGGGAAGGTACATAAAATAAAATTATTCTATACTGAATATAACAGTGAAAATAACTCTCTTGAAATTAACTCTCTTGAAATTAACTCTCTTGATAACTCTCTTGAAATTAACTCTCTTGAAATTAACTCTCTTGAAATTAACTCTCTTTGAAATTAACTCTCTTTGAAATTAACTCTCTTTGAAATTAACTCTCTTTGAAATTAACTCTCTTTGAAATTAGCTCCCTGTTACAATTAACTCTCTTTGAAATTAACTCTCTGTTACAATTAACTCTCTGTTACAATTAACTCTCTGTGACAATTAACTTCTGTGAAAATTACTGTTTCACTAAAAAAAAGTGTATCACTGGTGTCTGAAGTGTTCACTGTGTTTTGTGTTAATTCTGGCTCCATACTAAATATTAACTGTTAATAATGCTGACTTTTCAAGTGTTTATAAATTACTTAAAAAAACAAACTGTACTTAACAAAATTTCTACTGGCAAAATCCTCAGAGACGTGTCCTGAAGACGTCTTACTGGCTACTTCTTCTTGGATGAAAACTAGGCGTAGAGAACTTGGAGTCGTGACACACTGGTTCAAGGGTGGATGTTACGAACTAGAAGTCGTGACACGCCGGTCAACTGGTTTTATCCTGATGCAGGGTAATTTCTATCTTGGCCAAAGAGTGGCCTCTTCTTAAAATCTTCTTCTTCTTAAAATATTCTTCTTCTTAAAATCTTCCTTCTTAAAATATTCTTCTTCTTAAAATATTCTTCTTCTTAAAATAATATTCTTCTTAAAATAATATTCTTCTAAAAATATTCTTCTTCTTAAAATATTCTTCTTCTTAAAATCTTCTTAAAATCTTCTTCTTAAAATCTGTTAAGATCCTGGTAAAGGGTCGCCACTCTGTTAACCCCTCCGTCTATGGCCCTGGGGTGGTTCGGATCGACGGGGGTTCTAGTTAGGAGGCAAGCAACGGATATTTCTTCTATAACATTCTATTTTTTTCGGTCGCCTCTTGTTAAACTCTTGGCTACAGACTCGCCAGACTGTTATGCCAATATCTTCTATGGTGCTTGGGTTGTCTCTTTCTCTCGCTTTATGGGTCGACGATTATTAATTCTTCTCTTGCTATAATACTCTGATACTTTCTCTTGGTACTAAACTTATCGATTTTTCTTTTATAACTTATTGACTTAACTGACTAAGTTCTTCTGAAGAGAGCACGGCTCGAAGGGAAAAATAAAAAGTTTCTCTTACGGTAATTTACTTCTTAAAAATTTACAGGTAGTGCTTTGAATTTACAGGGGTAGAGGTTCGACCTCTTTCGACCATGGCTCAGGCCGGAATCTAAAAAGTTAAGGAGGCAAGGGGCCTCTGCCCCCTCCTCGCAGCGAGGCTGCTAACAAGGGAGGCTCGTAATGAAGTGCCGTAATGAAGTACCGCTATGAAGTGACTTAATGAAGTGACAGAATGAAGTGTCGTAATTTTACAAATACATGTATAATATAAACCTAAATGTTTGGGGGAAGAGAGTTGAAGGTTAAGTTCCCCCCTTTTAAACACATGATCAGATGTTTGAAAATTTCCAAATAAAAATAATAAAAAAAATAAAAATAACAAAAACTAATTTGTATTTTTTCGCCGAGTCTACATTTATGAAGGCGATATCATTTCGTAATAGTACACATAAGTACAAATTAAGTACACGACTGAGTACGTATTAATTTTGGTTCATTACAATTACGATTACAATTATGGATTACTTCACATTCGCTTATGATTGTCCATTACAGTTCTATTAAAGTACATTCTTACATTATAAATTAAATCATTACATTTAATTACAGTTTCAATGAAGTACATTACAAGTTATTATTAATTACAGTTTCATTAAAGGACATTACGTTATATTAAATTAAAGTATTACAGTTAATTACAATTAAACAGTTACTATAACTTTGTTTTGTTCTTTTACAGTGTTTCATATTAATAGACAATTAAGATGTTAGAAATATAATACAAAGTACATGGCACATACGGTATGGATTTATATACAAAATATGTTATAATATGTTATAAATTTGAAATCAGAGGGACAGGAGGTTTTCACGTTTTCAGATGTTTGATTTATGCTGATTTGCGAATTGCGTACACTTGCATAAGCGTTTATGAATATCTTGCGAGGGGTGAACGCACTTGAAAAAAAGTAATAAAAAAAACAATACGAGAACGTATTTGAGCGTTTTCGAACGAATGCCTAAAGTTTTGCATTTCACGAGCAAAAATGAATATTAATAAAATTGACATACGATAATGGTCAAGATAAGATATGGACGTATGGGGGCGGGGGATATGGTCGAATAATAGTTATATTTATACTACATAACATATAAATAATGACTTCTATAGAGTGTACAGTTTTTATTATGATGATAAAGAATTTTCATACATTGCATACTAGAGACATAGTGAAGGGAAATTAATGACGGGAAAATGTGACGTCATAGTTATTGAATTTGTACGTATAGTACAAATCATCATTAGGAAGATTTACAAGAACGAATTAGAGACAAAGAGTGGGTATTAATGACTAAGAAGTACAACTACGGGTTCCAATCCTGTTATATGCAATGTGTATGCATAATCTAGGGACGAGGGTGAGATGCAAGACAATTCATAATTAATTATAATAACTTCTATAACAAATGGAAAATGGATACGACTAAACCATAGATATGGTAGATCGTAGGGTTGTGACACGAACAAAAATAGGAAGCTACAAGTAAAATTATTATCCAAACTTGCGTTAAGCGATTTTGGTTCTTATGTAAAAATGAATATGGATTATTCATTGTTCATTTTTTACATTACTCTCCCCTTTAAAAATGATATTTATACAATAATCTAATAGGGTACCATTAATACAATACAAATGAGAAAATAACATCCTAACTACTTCAAGTTAGATGACAAATTTTTCTTTACATTACAAATTTTATACAGAACGATTTCGGGTAGTTGAGTACAATGCAGAGTAATCAAATTTTTAACATGACACTCGCTCAGAGACTATTATAAAATATAAAAATTCAAAGATTAAAACTTTAATTTGGTGTAAAAAGAATAAAAGGATTAATACGTTAATTTAGTCAAACAATGAAGTTAGACAAAGAATGATATTGTTAAATTTTTAACAAATTATTTTTTTTTTTGTGGGAAGAATTACATACAAAATGAATAGCAGATAAAAGGGAAAACTGTAAATCGTACAATCTGTAAACTAATTTTTATTGACTATTGTAGGTAAAAATAGAATTACGTAATGGATGATGTATAGACCTGTGGTCTAGTGTGTATTTTTGTGTACTAGGTACAAAGTGTGTATCTTACAATTTCGAGGGACAGATTAGCTGAGAGATGTTAAATTAACTGAATAAATGCATAAGGAAGATATATTAGAAAGCAAAAATGATAAAGACTAAATAGCATAGTTTGCACTTACACGTAATGAAATAGTTTTATTGTGATATCCAATGATTTTAGCATAAGGTTTGTATATATAGTGTGCATACATGCATTTTTATTGACTGTTGTAGGTACAAATCGAATTACGTAGTGGATGATGTATAGACCTGTGGTCAAATGTGTTTTGTGTGTATTAGGTACAAAGTGTGTATCTGTATCTTATAATTTCGAGAGACAGATTAGCTGAGAGGATTGTTAAATTAACTGAATAAATGCATGAGCGAGAATTTATATATAGTAAGCAATAATTATGATGTATTATAATGATGATGTTTGCATACGAGTTTTAATGCAAAAGTGACTGGAGGGAATATGTGTCAAAAGTAATAAAATTCAATTAAGATTATAGATTTTGCATAATTAATCAGTTACACGTATAAGGTAATTAAAAAAAAACGAACTTAGAGGAACTTACAATTAATGAAAGTAAATCTCACGGTTTTAAAATTGAATTTTGAAGATGGAATTAAATTCGACTAGTAACATTCCTAGCTATATATGAACTATATAACCATTAACATTAACCAGAATTATCGGTACGATAATTGAATTAAGAAAATTAAGAATACAGATTAAAAATAGAAATCAATTATGCATTTCAACGAGCTAAACATAATTTTATAATATTTAAAAAAAAATAAAAGTAAATCGAACCATAGATGAATTTCGACCAAGAATAAAAAAGTTATTGAAATGGAAGGAAAGCATTTCGAACAATCTTTTCTTTTAATAATTTCAGGTAAATTTTTCATTAAAAATTATTTTTATATAAAAAAAAAATATTAAAAAGGTTTAATAATTTTTGCATGTTAAGTAGAAAAATTATACTCTTTCGTTAAATGTTGATAGAATTTTGAATTATTTGATATTTTAGTCTGAAAACTTGTTTGCATATGATAAATACATATGTTTTATTGTGTAGAAGTTTTATTAAAATTAAATGACAAAAAAGAACAAACAACTGAAATTTACGGTATGTGCGATCATACGGGGGAATTGAGTGACTAAGCAGGGGGTATAAGTTTGAAATTGACAATACGTCTTTCGTGAGCACTTTGCTCTTTAAAAAAAAGATTGCTTGTCACACTACTTAGAACAAAAATTAAAAGAGTTGAAACAAAACGGAGGGACGGCATGTTCCTCATATACATTACGATGATTATCCAAATCGTTACAACCTTTGTACAAATAATAAAATACATAACTATATATTTATATACGCAACAATGGCATGAAAAGAAAAGACAAATCGGTCAATTTCCTTCTTACAAACAGAAAAAAGGTTAAACTAAAGACGCAAATCGGTCAATTCAGGTTGAATTAAATTCTCTTTTACAACAAAAAAAAAAGGTTGAATCAAATTCTTAGATTACATTTTCTTAAATTAAATTCTCTTAAACTAGAAAGAAAAGGTTGAATTCAATTGACTGCATTGAAATGACTTGGGACTTAAACTCTGACTTGGAATAAAACTCTCTAACTTGGAATAAAACTCTCTGACTTGGAATAAAACTCTCTGACTTGGAATAAAACTCTCTGACTTGGAATAAAACTCTCTGACTTGGAATAAAACTCTCTGACTTGGAATAAAACTCTCTAACTTGAACTCTATCAAGTATTCTGAAACTGTAACTTGAACTCTATCAAGTATTCTGAAACTGTAACTTGAACTCTATCAAGTATTCTGAAACTGTAACTTGAACTCTATCAAGTATTCTGAAACTGTAACTTGAACTCTATCAAGTATTCTGAAACTGTAACTTGAACTCTATCAAGTATTCTGAAACTTAAACTGTCTAACTTGAACGCTTGTCAAGTAAAGATTAACTGAAAACGGAAAATGACTGCACTTGATCTCAATCAAGTGGAGACTATTATCCTCTGGGGTTTGGTTGACCCTCTTGGTGCAACCTTCTGACTTCAAAAACTGACTTTAAAAATGACTTAAAAAATGACTTCAAAAAATGACTTCAAAATTACTTCAAGTATCTCTCTAAATCTATAAACTCTCTATAAACACTCTCTTTCTTAATTTGCAAGTCAATTCAATTCAATAATTTGAAAAAAATTTGCAAACAAAAAATATAAAATGTAAACAACATTTCACTCGAATGTACGGGAAGGTACATAAAATAAAATTATTCTATACTGAATATAACAGTGAAAATAACTCTCTTGAAATTAACTCTCTTGAAATTAACTCTCTTGATAACTCTCTTGAAATTAACTCTCTTGAAATTAACTCTCTTGAAATTAACTCTCTTTGAAATTAACTCTCTTTGAAATTAACTCTCTTTGAAATAATCTCTTTGAAATTAACTCTCTTTGAAATTAGCTCCCTGTTACAATTAACTCTCTTTGAAATTAACTCTCTGTTACAATTAACTCTCTGTTACAATTAACTCTCTGTGACAATTAACTTCTGTGAAAATTACTGTTCACTAAAAAAAAGTGTATCACTGGTGTCTGAAGTTCACTGTGTTTTGTGTTAATTCTGGCTCCATACTAAATATTAACTGTTAATAATGCTGACTTTTCAAGTGTTTATAAATTACTTAAAAAAACAAACTGTACTTAACAAAATTTCTACTGGCAAAATCCTCAGAGACGTGTCCTGAAGACGTCTTACTGGCTACTTCTTCTTGGATGAAAACTAGGCGTAGAGAACTTGGAGTCGTGACACACTGGTTCAAGGGTGGATGTTACGAACTAGAAGTCGTGACACGCCGGTCAACTGGTTTTATCCTGATGCAGGGTAATTTCTATCTTGGCCAAAGAGTGGCCTCTTCTTAAAATCTTCTTCTTCTTAAAATATTCTTCTTCTTAAAATCTTCTTCTTAAAATATTCTTCTTCTTAAAATATTCTTCTTCTTAAAATAATATTCTTCTTAAAATAATATTCTTCTAAAAATATTCTTCTTCTTAAAATATTCTTCTTCTTAAAATCTTCTTAAAATCTTCTTCTTAAAATCTGTTAAGATCCTGGTAAAGGGTCGCCACTCTGTTAACCCCTCCGTCTATGGCCCTGGGGTGGTTCGGATCGACGGGGGTTCTAGTTAGGAGGCAAGCAACGGATATTTCTTCTATAACATTCTATTTCTTTTCGGTCGCCTCTTGTTAAACTCTTGGCTACAGACTCGCCAGACTGTTATGCCAATATCTTCTATGGTGCTTGGGTTGTCTCTTTCTCTCGCTTTATGGGTCGACGATTATTAATTCTTCTCTTGCTATAATACTCTGATACTTTCTCTTGGTACTAAACTTATCGATTTTTCTTTTATAACTTATTGACTTAACTGACTAAGTTCTTCTGAAGAGAGCACGGCTCGAAGGGAAAAATAAAAAGTTTCTCTTACGGTAATTTACTTCTTAAAAATTTACAGGTAGTGCTTTGAATTTACAGGGGTAGAGGTTCGACCTCTTTCGACCATGGCTCAGGCCGGAATCTAAAAAGTTAAGGAGGCAAGGGGCCTCTGCCCCCTCCTCGCAGCGAGGCTGCTAACAAGGGAGGCTCGTAATGAAGTGCCGTAATGAAGTACCGCTATGAAGTGACTTAATGAAGTGACAGAATGAAGTGTCGTAATTTTACAAATACATGTATAATATAAACCTAAATGTTTGGGGGAAGAGAGTTGAAGGTTAAGTTCCCCCCTTTTAAACACATGATCAGATGTTTGAAAATTTCCAAATAAAAATAAAAAAAAATAAAAATAACAAAAACTAATTTGTATTTTTTCGCCGAGTCTACATTTATGAA
This sequence comes from Bathynomus jamesi, assembly GCA_023014485.1. Classification (NCBI taxonomy): domain Eukaryota; kingdom Metazoa; phylum Arthropoda; class Malacostraca; order Isopoda; family Cirolanidae; genus Bathynomus; species Bathynomus jamesi. The sequence goes on along the minus strand of JAJOZX010001580.1, from coordinate 5,304 downwards.
GGCGATATCATTTCGTAATAGTACACATAAGTACAAATTAAGTACACGACTGAGTACGTATTAATTTTGGTTCATTACAATTACGATTACAATTATGGATTACTTCACATTCGCTTATGATTGTCCATTACAGTTCTATTAAAGTACATTCTTACATTATAAATTAAATCATTACATTTAATTACAGTTTCAATGAAGTACATTACAAGTTATTATTAATTACAGTTTCATTAAAGGACATTACGTTATATTAAATTAAAGTATTACAGTTAATTACAATTAAACAGTTACTATAACTTTGTTTTGTTTTTACAGTGTTTCATATTAATAGACAATTAAGATGTTAGAAATATAATACAAAGTACATGGCACATACGGTATGGATTTATATACAAAATATGTTATAATATGTTATAAATTTGAAATCAGAGGGACAGGAGGTTTTCACGTTTTCAGATGTTTGATTTATGCTGATTTGCGAATTGCGTACACTTGCATAAGCGTTTATGAATATCTTGCGAGGGGTGAACGCACTTGAAAAAAAGTAATAAAAAAAACAATACGAGAACGTATTTGAGCGTTTTCGAACGAATGCCTAAAGTTTTGCATTTCACGAGCAAAAATGAATATTTAATAAAATTGACATACGATAATGGTCAAGATAAGATATGGACGTATGGGGGCGGGGGATATGGTCGAATAATAGTTATATTTATACTACATAACATATAAATAATGACTTCTATAGAGTGTACAGTTTTTATTATGATGATAAAGAATTTTCATACATTGCATACTAGAGACATAGTGAAGGGAAATTAATGACGGGAAAATGTGACGTCATAGTTATTGAATTTGTACGTATAGTACAAATCATCATTAGGAAGATTTACAAGAACGAATTAGAGACAAAGAGTGGGTATTAATGACTAAGAAGTACAACTACGGGTTCCAATCCTGTTATATGCAATGTGTATGCATAATCTAGGGACGAGGGTGAGATGCAAGACAATTCATAATTAATTATAATAACTTCTATAACAAATGGAAAATGGATACGACTAAACCATAGATATGGTAGATCGTAGGGTTGTGACACGAACAAAAATAGGAAGCTACAAGTAAAATTATTATCCAAACTTGCGTTAAGCGATTTTGGTTCTTATGTAAAAATGAATATGGATTATTCATTGTTCATTTTTTACATTACTCTCCCCTTTAAAAATGATATTTATACAATAATCTAATAGGGTACCATTAATACAATACAAATGAGAAAATAACATCCTAACTACTTCAAGTTAGATGACAAATTTTTCTTTACATTACAAATTTTATACAGAACGATTTCGGGTAGTTGAGTACAATGCAGAGTAATCAAATTTTTAACATGACACTCGCTCAGAGACTATTATAAAATATAAAAATTCAAAGATTAAAACTTTAATTTGGTGTAAAAAGAATAAAAGGATTAATACGTTAATTTAGTCAAACAATGAAGTTAGACAAAGAATGATATTGTTAAATTTTTAACAAATTTATTTTTTTTTTTGTGGGAAGAATTACATACAAAATGAATAGCAGATAAAAGGGAAAACTGTAAATCGTACAATCTGTAAACTAATTTTTATTGACTATTGTAGGTAAAAATAGAATTACGTAATGGATGATGTATAGACCTGTGGTCTAGTGTGTATTTTTGTGTACTAGGTACAAAGTGTGTATCTTACAATTTCGAGGGACAGATTAGCTGAGAGATGTTAAATTAACTGAATAAATGCATAAGGAAGATATATTAGAAAGCAAAAATGAAAAGACTAAATAGCATAGTTTGCACTTACACGTAATGAAATAGTTTTATTGTGATATCCAATGATTTTAGCATAAGGTTTGTATATATAGTGTGCATACATGCATTTTTATTGACTGTTGTAGGTACAAATCGAATTACGTAGTGGATGATGTATAGACCTGTGGTCAAATGTGTTTTGTGTGTATTAGGTACAAAGTGTGTATCTGTATCTTATAATTTCGAGAGACAGATTAGCTGAGAGGATTGTTAAATTAACTGAATAAATGCATGAGCGAGAATTTATATATAGTAAGCAATAATTATGATGTATTATAATGATGATGTTTGCATACGAGTTTTAATGCAAAAGTGACTGGAGGGAATATGTGTCAAAAGTAATAAAATTCAATTAAGATTATAGATTTTGCATAATTAATCAGTTACACGTATAAGGTAATTAAAAAAAAACGAACTTAGAGGAACTTACAATTAATGAAAGTAAATCTCACGGTTTTAAAATTGAATTTTGAAGATGGAATTAAATTCGACTAGTAACATTCCTAGCTATATATGAACTATATAACCATTAACATTAACCAGAATTATCGGTACGATAATTGAATTAAGAAAATTAAGAATACAGATTAAAAATAGAAATCAATTATGCATTTCAACGAGCTAAACATAATTTTATAATATTTAAAAAAAAATAAAAGTAAATCGAACCATAGATGAATTTCGACCAAGAATAAAAAAGTTATTGAAATGGAAGGAAAGCATTTCGAACAATCTTTTCTTTTAATAATTTCAGGTAAATTTTTCATTAAAAATTATTTTATATAATAAAAAAAAATATTAAAAAGGTTTAATAATTTTTGCATGTTAAGTAGAAAAATTATACTCTTTCGTTAAATGTTGATAGAATTTTGAATTATTTGATATTTTAGTCTGAAAACTTGTTTGCATATGATAAATACATATGTTTTATTGTGTAGAAGTTTTATTAAAATTAAATGACAAAAAGAACAAACAACTGAAATTTACGGTATGTGCGATCATACGGGGGAATTGAGTGACTAAGCAGGGGGTATAAGTTTGAAATTGACAATACGTCTTTCGTGAGCACTTTGCTCTTTAAAAAAAAGATTGCTTGTCACACTACTTAGAACAAAAATTAAAAGAGTTGAAACAAAACGGAGGGACGGCATGTTCCTCATATACATTACGATGATTATCCAAATCGTTACAACCTTTGTACAAATAATAAAATACATAACTATATATTTATATACGCAACAATGGCATGAAAAGAAAAGACAAATCGGTCAATTTCCTTCTTACAAACAAGAAAAAAGGTTAAACTAAAGACGCAAATCGGTCAATTCAGGTTGAATTAAATTCTCTTTTACAACAAAAAAAAAAAGGTTGAATCAAATTCTTAGATTACATTTTCTTAAATTAAATTCTCTTAAACTAGAAAGAAAAGGTTGAATTCAATTGACTGCATTGAAATGACTTGGGACTTAAACTCTGACTTGGAATAAAACTCTCTAACTTGGAATAAAACTCTCTGACTTGGAATAAAACTCTCTGACTTGGAATAAAACTCTCTGACTTGGAATAAAACTCTCTGACTTGGAATAAAACTCTCTGACTTGGAATAAAACTCTCTAACTTGAACTCTATCAAGTATTCTGAAACTGTAATGAACTCTATCAAGTATTCTGAAACTGTAACTTGAACTCTATCAAGTATTCTGAAACTGTAACTTGAACTCTATCAAGTATTCTGAAACTGTAACTTGAACTCTATCAAGTATTCTGAAACTGTAACTTGAACTCTATCAAGTATTCTGAAACTGTAACTTGAACTCTATCAAGTATTCTGAAACTTAAACTGTCTAACTTGAACGCTTGTCAAGTAAAGATTAACTGAAAACGGAAAATGACTGCACTTGATCTCAATCAAGTGGAGACTATTATCCTCTGGGGTTTGGTTGACCCTCTTGGTGCAACCTTCTGACTTCAAAAACTGACTTTAAAAATGACTTAAAAAATGACTTCAAAAATGACTTCAAAATTACTTCAAGTATCTCTCTAAATCTATAAACTCTCTATAAACACTCTCTTTCTTAATTTGCAAGTCAATTCAATTCAATAATTTGAAAAAAATTTGCAAACAAAAATATAAAATGTAAACAACATTTCACTCGAATGTACGGGAAGGTACATAAAATAAAATTATTCTATACTGAATATAACAGTGAAAATAACTCTCTTGAAATTAACTCTCTTGAAATTAACTCTCTTGATAACTCTCTTGAAATTAACTCTCTTGAAATTAACTCTCTTGAAATTAACTCTCTTTGAAATTAACTCTCTTTGAAATTAACTCTCTTTGAAATTAACTCTCTTTGAAATTAACTCTCTTTGAAATTAGCTCCCTGTTACAATTAACTCTCTTTGAAATTAACTCTCTGTTACAATTAACTCTCGTTACAATTAACTCTCTGTGACAATTAACTTCTGTGAAAATTACTGTTTCACTAAAAAAAAGTGTATCACTGGTGTCTGAAGTGTTCACTGTGTTTTGTGTTAATCTGGCTCCAACTAAATATTAACTGTTAATAATGCTGACTTTTCAAGTGTTTATAAATTACTTAAAAAAACAAACTGTACTTAACAAAATTTCTACTGGCAAAATCTCAGAGACGTGTCCTGAAGACGTCTTACTGGCTACTTCTTCTTGGATGAAAACTAGGCGTAGAGAACTTGGAGTCGTGACACACTGTTCAAGGGTGGATGTTACGAACTAGAAGTCGTGACACGCCGGTCAACTGGTTTTATCCTGATGCAGGGTAATTTCATATTGGCCAAAGAGTGGCCTCTTCTTAAAATCTTCTTCTTCTTAAAATCTTCTTCTTCTTAAAATATTCTCTTCTTAAAATATTCCTCTTAAAATCTTCTTCTTAAAATATTCTTCTTCTTAAAAATTTCTTCTTAAAATAATATTCTTCTAAATAATATTCTTCTTAAATAATATATTCTAAAATATTCTTCTATTAAATAATATTCTTCTTAAAATCTTCTTAAAAATCTTCTTCTTAAAATCTTTAAGATCCTGGTAAAGGGTCGCCACTCTTAACCCCTCCGTCTATGGCCCTGGGGTGTTCGGATCGACGGTGGTTTAGTTAGGAGGCAAGCAACGGATATTTCTTCTATAACATTCTATTCTTTTCGGTCGCCTCTTGTTAAACTCTTGGCTACAGGACTCGCCAGTCTGTTATGCAATATCTTCTATGGTGCTTGGGTTGTCTCTTTCTCTCGCTTTATGGGTCGACGATTATTAATTCTCTCTTGCTATAATACTCTGATACTTTCTCTTGGTACTAAACTTATCGATTTTTCTTTTATAACTTATTGACTTAACTGGACTAAGTTCTTCTGAAGAGAGCACGGCTCGAAGAAAATAAAAAGTTTTCTCTTACGGTAATTTCTTAAAAATTTACAGGT